>NC_051165.1:293964209-294216709 GCF_013339725.1 Rhipicephalus microplus
CATGCACCTTTGCGCGCGCACGGCGTTAATCCTGCATTTCTTTACTGAAAAGGCCTCCACCATCCAGCAATCTTATTTGCGTGAAAAAAAATAATGCGTCTAAAGAAGCAGCTAGAATATATACATTTAAAAAGAAAAACCAAGCACGCTTGGGATATATAATGAATATTGAAAAGCGCGCTCGCAAGGTGGATCACATAGACCGCGGACGAGCCCACTTGAGACGGCCTAATAGAGATTGATGCCTACGCTGGGCAGTTCGTTAAGTGTGGCCGGAGGAGTCTTTTCTCGCAAAGCAATTGCATCGTGACCCTGTTTTTGGGCGATGATTCTCGCAAAAAAAGTTTTAAATTGTAATGAATTGGCGAAACGGGTTGAAAATTTTCAATGCACCTATAGTGGCACGAGAGAAGTTTCCCAGCTATGCTTTAAGATAGGCAGCAGCCATTGATTTAATTGAATATATTGCGGGATTCTTAGCGAGTCCAGCTATTGTGGTTGTTTGGCTTTATTCAGAACGCTGAGCATTATCTGCGTAATGAATACGTCAGTTCGTGAATAGGCAGCCTATACAAAGCTTGCCTGCGTAAAAAGCTCAAGGCTGCGCCGAGAATAAACCTCAAGGCTGCGTCTGCTATTTTCGAATAAAAAAATGTGCGATACTTACATTGATCTACCAGTAACTCTTGTTGTTTTGTTCAATTACATTGTTCAATTACATTATTCAATTGCATTGTTGTGGTCAATTACGTATCACTTTTACTTATTATTCCCACATTCATCCACACATGTGTTTTAGACGCGAAAATTGCTCCTTCGAAAAACCTCTAAGAATCATCCAACAAATTCAGTAACAATAACAAGTGCTATTTACTTGGTGTGTGACGGCATCGTGGCGGCGCTGCGAACCGCGCCTGTATGACGTCAGATGGGATATTCTCGCGCATTCGTCTGCTACGAAGACACTGCGCCGTGTAAAAACGACTGTCCTGGTAGAGCTTAACAACGAAGCAATTTAGATGGTTATCTTGTGTATAGTGGCTACTGACACTACTCGGACAAGCGGGAGTCAGCTTTAGACGTTGATTTTAGAAGCACGGTACCTTCTTCCTTAAAACAGCAGTCGCTTGTGTCCGTACAAGTGCTACGCAATAGCGAAGTACTGTTCTGCGCCTTTACTTCACTTTATTGCACGCCTTAATTGAAGCAACGACGACGAGGAGTGTACTTGCTTCGACTACACATGCGGAAACAGGAGAGCCAGCGTGTTGCACTTCCCTCCAAAACATACACAGGCCAATAGCCGTGCGCGGAGTTTCCGGTTACAGGGGGGAGGAGGGGATGTGGCGACGTAGCGCCTTCCTTCTTCCGGTCGGGGAAAGAGATGCGCAGCGATGCTTCGCAATAGATAGCGAATTGGCAACTAAAAGATCACGTGCTACTTACAATGTCTTGTCCTGCGCTGCCTTCGTTGAAAGGCTTTCCAGGAATAAAGGTGGAAAGCATAGGTGAAACAATTCTTGGAATGTAACACCTGGCGGTATCGGCTGTCATTTTATCACCCATAAACATACGTGGCCATAACCAAATGACAACATCTGTGGTCCGTGAAGCGCTGCCGCTGCCTATTTAGGTGTATACCCCTGCTAAAGCGAGAAGTTTATGAGTTGTTAGAAAAACTAGAAAACACAATTAACTAGGGCTTCCGTTGTACGTTGGGGAAAGTTTATTTGTGTACTATTGGGCCGGCGTTGGGTAAAGTTTGCTCTTCGAGCAAGGACTCCGACCCGGCGTTTTATCCCCCTCTTGGGTTAACAAACGAACCAGTGATGTGATTATTCGGAACACTCATATGGCTGAGCGCGCAAATTTGGATGACGCTGCCAAAAATTCCTCTGTGAGCTTATGTAAAAAAAAATTGATGGAAGCGACCTGTCGCACTATAGTGACCAGATGTTTCAGAGGAACCGTATAGTTAAGCTAGTAAAGCTAGTTCAGAGAGTTAAATGCTCAAATGTTTGTAGTTAACTGGAGAAGTCTGCTCGGTGTATACGCATAGTTAATGAAGTATGGAGACGAACTGCTTGTATTTTGGGTGTCAGGGATTAAAAGAGCAGCATAAATCCTCGCTTAGTTTAAGTACATGCTAACGCAAGGGGACAGCGGAGCTTGTGTGCACATGCCTGACAGTAGATTTCTCCGAGTCGATAACGCAATCGACAGGGAACGGCCTCGGCCTTCAGGAGCACAACGCGCTTTCTTACATAGCGTAAGGCGTCTGCACGTAGCCTGTAGCAGCTTTTTTTTCTTTTTTCAACATTATTGTCGAGCCCATGTCCATCACAATCGAGCGAAAGAAACTTTCGCGATGACAGCCACGCAAGCTTCGTAATGACCATACATTTCGCTCAGTTAGTGAACCATGAACGCTTTTGCACCAAACGTAAACTTAGCGTTAGTATTTTGGAGAGTGTTCAATGGTAAACAGTGGAGCCCACTCTCTTCCGCGGCAGTTCATAAGTTCAAAAGATGTCGCAACACTAATCGCATTTAGCGCTTGGCATAGTCCTTTTCATGGGATCTTCTTGTACTCGCCGCTGGCATCTTTTCATTTCTTAGTCGGTCTATTTGTTGTCATGACACGTACTTTGTTTGCATGACTGCATGTCTACTGTTTTTTCTATCATGAATCCGACCCATCATGTAGGTCCGAAGTTCGCACCTCCGTTTGCTTTGTTGGCGTGGTGATTGCCGTAAAACGGAATAGTCTACTGTTCTTCGCAAAGTGCTACAGTCGACACACTCGAACGAGGAAAAACTAAGTTCTGCATGCATGCAGTTCTGCATACTGCATGCAGTATCCCAAAAAGCCCACAAAGCAAGATTTCGAAAAGCAAGGCTAATATAAGCACCATGCTATATACGCTGCTGCACCCGACGAGTACACGTTCATCTGCGTTCGAACATGTCGGGGTGCGGATCATTAAGTGCGGATCACTTTATGGTGCCATGCTGCTGTCCTATGCTGCTATCGTCGCTTGGCGAAATGCTAGGCAGAACCATATAAAGCGTAGGCAGGGGACCAATAGCATGTCTAGAAGAACAAATGGGAGCTAGACACTAGAGAGGTGCGCTATTTTTCGCGTATCGTTAAAGCACAGCTTCACAAACCCGAAAACAACCCTCTTGCCGTGCGTGACACGACACTCAGTAAAGGAGAAATCACGCGAAAAAAAAAGTGGGTGGTGACGCCACTTTCAGATTCCCGCACCATACACCATGACGTAGAAAATTTCGAAGGCGTCTATTGGGCCCCACGTAGTTTCCAATCGATAAAAATGAAGTACATTGTAATGTGTGGGTGCCGTAGACTTAGCATACGAAGTTTTCAAAATTTCTTGTCGAGCCAGTGACACGAAAAGACAAGCAATATACACATTGAAACTAATGACGTCACACACACGTGAATTTCGGTGTGCAATTCGAACATGAAACTTCAACCTTGATTTTCTCTGCTATAGTGATGAACCTATGATTGTGAAACATGTGGTATAAAAGCTCTCAGAGTACACTTTGTAAATCTAAATAAAGTTCTTGGTCCTTAGTGTACCATCAACAATCGATAATTTGCTTACAATGTCTAAGACTAGCATGTTAAGTTGAATGTGCCTATTGTGTAGCTCAAGGATATTGGATGGCTTCTGTAATGGTTATTAGCCCTTCACACCCTGCACTGCTTACGTCGGTGTGGATTTCCGTGTAGGCGTATTTAAGGTCCCTAGATGAAACAAGTTTCCAAGGTAGCGACACCTTTCCCTTTCCTCTTCGCCTATGTTCCTGAAGCGCCCCCTAGAAGGTTTAAAACTTTCATCCAAAAGCGAATGTTTGGGTTCTGTTGCTACGGTGAATAGATGTAAATGAAACAAAATGGAACGAAATAAGACGTAGAATAAACAGTTACCTTTATGAACATAAACGGCACAACACAAGAGCAAGCGGGATGTGCGTTACTCAACCGGCAATGTTGTGCAGTTATATACTTTACACCACTAGCCATGGCGTCTCGCGTAGTACATTTTAGTTCCACGGCCACGGTATTTCGTCCAGTTCTAACTAGTCAACTTCTCCGATTGTGTTTTGTTCATGCGGTGACACAGTGAACGTGCTTCTTGCTGGATCCTGTAAGTGGCCACAGGGCGTGACGTTGTGACGATTGAATACAACCGGCTTGTGCACACGCATGAAAAAAACTACGACCAGACTGGTACGAACACTCGTCCAGCAGCACTGCGATGACGTTTTTTTTTTTTTAATGTGCCCGTTTAAACAATCGTGATGCCAAGTGATTCTGATGCGGTGCTGGGAACTTCCTGAAAAGTGAGAGTTCTACTGGTGAGGTGTCTCGAAGCAGCGCCTTTCGGCTCAAGCGGGAACTGGTCAAGAGTGAAATGTTTTTGAAGGTGCGTTCATTACAACCTACAGCTGCTCTGTATACCTCCATACCCACATGTATTTGCACCAACTGGCATGCACTAGACACGCATTAGATGCGCGCCTGGCGTTTCAATAAAAACCGACAAGTGAACTCGCTTCGCAGATCCGCGTCGACATACGTTGACGGAGTTGCACGAAAGCATTCGCGTGAAATGGTTCATAGTTGCACTTCATGGTGCGCTTCATCTCGAAAAGCACGAGGTAAGTTGAAGAGAGCGAAACCATTTTCTGTTGTTTACGGCAACGCAGCACTGCTGAAAAACGCAGATGTTGCATAGAAAGAGCATGGCGAAACAATCTTGGTCGACTTAGCGCACACCGAAACACTCCTCCTCTTCAGTTTCTGTTCTGGCTACGATTTTGTCTTTGGTCACAGCAAGAATCCGGCTGGAGCCATATGCGCATGCGTACTCGTTTTGAACCTTTTGCATAATAATAAATAACACCACCAGCCATTTGCAAAATCACGTGCAGGTAATGCACCAATTTACAGACGCGGATGGAAGAGAAAAAGAGGAGTAATCGAGAGAGTGAGGAGGATGGCTCGAGAACAATTAGTGACGCTACCTTGTTTCATCTAGGGACCTTAGGCGTATTCGTCAAAGTGCGCAAGTATCAGCGGCGTCTGCAGGCATCATTTTAGTTCTTGAACTGCTTTTTCCTGCGGCGTTTCCCACTTAAACTCGACATCGGTCCTTGTAAAGTTAGCAAGTTGCTCTGAAACGTGGACCAAATTTTTGACGAACTAGATGAAATAATCACACAGTCCAAGAAATTAACGCACGACGTTCTTGTCGGTTGTCGGTAGGTGGTGGTGGTGGTGGTGGTGGTGGTAGTGGTGGTGGTGGTGGTGGTGGTGGTGGTGGTGGTGGTGGTGGTGGTGGTGGAGGAGGAGAAGGAAGAAACCTTATTCAGGAAAAAATTCGGCCCTGTATCTGCATGTTGATGTGCAAATGTCGTCGAAAGGCGATAGTATTGCGTGTGGAGAGAGTGAAGAAAACGTTTATTTGATGTTCTGCGCAAAAAAAAATCAGTGAATGGTATTCTGGAGGCGCTGCGTTAGAGTGCCTCGAGCTGCAGCGGAGGCGAACGAGCGCATAAAATCACGTCACACGTGAGACATGAGCGCCATCTGACAGTTTTCTTAAGAAACGAAGCGCGCGGCTCTGAGACGGGCGTGCGCGCCCATCTCAGATATGATAAGTTGTAAAACGCAAAGCGACGGGTAATTTCTACCACCGTCTCGTCTTAGCAAAGCGTACGAAACACTCGCCTTTTCGTGCAAGCGTTGCATGGTCAGGGCAGCGTGATAAATGCTACGGTCTTTAAAATAACTGATGCCTTTTCTAGAAGACGCACATACTGAATATACACGTGTTGATATGGTGCCTCTGATATGCGCAATAATTGATTTTTAATTGACAACCGCACAAGTATGAATGCTGAGTCTTGAGCAACATTGGTGCGCGCTGCGGATGTGGTCGGCCGTTTGGCGTATCGCCTGGTGCCGTTTAGAGTACCCGGTACCGTTGAGGGTTGACATACAGACAAACAAACAGACAGACAGGCACATACAGACAGACGGACAGACAGACAGACAAACAGACAGACAGGCAGACAGACAGACAGACAACAGACAGACAGACAGACAGACAGACAGACAGACAGACAGACAGACAGACAGACAGACAGACAGACAGACAGACAGACAGACAGACAGACAGACAGACAGACAGATCAAAATTTTTGCGTCGAAGGTCGCCGAGAAGGACTATCGTCTTAAAAAAATTGACCCCTTATCTGCATGTAATCTGCAAAGTCGTCGAAAGACGATACTCTTGCGTGTGGAGAGAACGAACAATTTATTTGATGTTCTGCGCAAGAAAATTGGAGAATGGTATTTTAGGGGTGCTGCGTTAGAGTGCCTCGAACGTGCAGCGGAGGCGAACGAGCGCATCAAGTGACGTCACACGTGAGACATGAGCGCCACCTGGCAGTGTTCTTGGAAAACGAAGCATGTGGCTCTGAGACAGGTGTCCGCGCTGTCTCAGAGGTGATAAGGTGTAAAACGCAAAGCGACGGGTAGGTTCCACCAACATCGCGTCTTAGCAAAGCGTTAGAAACGCTCACCTTTTCGTGCAAGTTTTGCATGGTAAGCGCAACGTGATAAACGCTATGGTCCTTAAAACTACTTATGTATGTCTTTTCTAGTAAAAGATGCACATGCAGAATGCATACGTGTCGTTATGGTGCCCCAGTCTTGCGCAATAATTGCTTATTGACAATCACACAAGTGTGAACGCTAAACCTTGAGCAACATTGGTGGGCGCTGCGGATGGGATCGGCCGTTGCAAGTACCCGGTGTTGTTAAAAGTGGACAAACAGAGAAATGTACAGACATACATAGAGACAGACCGACAGACAGACCAAATTTTTGCGTCGAAGGACCTCAAGAAGAACTATCGTCTAAAAAAAAGAAGGTGAATGCAGGCAGTTGTGGTCGGGCCTAGAGCACTGCACAGGCCCGGCCCGGCCCGCGGGCCGGGCCAGGATTTCTGAAGCGTTTTCTGGTGGGCCCGGTCCGGGCCCGGGCTCGAAAGTGTAGGCCTGGGCCGGGCCTGGGCTTCAGGCTCCGGGAGCAATGAAGATTTCGGTTTTTTTATTTGTGGTTGACACATACGGTACAATTTGTAAGTAAACAAAGATATTTGTTGCTCGCGTCCTTCGTTCCGCCTATGAACGTGTCGGCCGACTTGTATGTGGCTATTCTTCTGGTCAAATTGTAAGCCTATAAATCACCTTCAAAGCGTCATAATAATTTTAGCTCGGGCAGTGAGATAATTAAGGAGAAATAACTTGTCACAGACATCGCAAGCTAGTAACTGTCTTGACGAGGCCCACACCTAAACTTGTCCTGAAGCATTTAAAGTGCAGATGCGTGTAATTCGCACCATCCGGAAAATGAAGGCCCTACCGCCTTGCGGCGACCACTGCGAGATTTGGTAACTCATCATGCATGAGCAGAAATAAGAGGCACGCATGAGAAGAAGCGCGTAAAAATGAGAGAGTAAAGACGGTCTCGTTACAGGCGACACCCGGCTAGGCGGAGCATGCGCAGACCGCGGTCCGCCCATAAAGAACCTCATGCAAGGAACTGCTTCATGTGTAGCGTGGGACCCGGGTCGCCATCTACTGAAAAAGAGAGAGAGAAAAAAAAGAGAAAGCTTTGGATGTTGTTTCGTTGCTCGGCAGAGCACGCTGATGCTTTTAATGTGTTGCTTACTGGCGTTCTATAGTTCGTAATTTGTCTCGTCTACACGTGGCGCTATGAATGCAGCTGTATTGCGAGACAAGCTCACTGCCGGCGAGCTTAAGCTCGCCTCCAAGCAAGCTAAGAAAAGCCAGGTTTGGAAACAATTCCTGCAAGTTGTCGATGTGCACACCTTATCACCAGCAGGACATGTGCAGTGCAAAAGATGCAAAGCTTTCTTCGCATATGATGGTGGGAATCCAGGAACGTCACATCTGAACCTCCACAAGTCCAAGGCTGCTGGTGACACCACTGCCATTTCTGCGTTCTTCACTGGGAAGAAACCCTAGGTTTCATCTACCGTTAAGGGGAATCTGACGACTGCTTGCGTGAAGTGGTGCGCTAAAGATATGCGGCCATTTCACGTTGTTTGCAATGATAGATTCCTAAATGTTGCCGACGAACTGGTTGCTGTCGGTGCCAAGTACGGGAGCATATCCGCGAGGACTGTGATTCGGCATCCTACGACGGTGTCTCGCAAGGTGTCCGAAGTTGCAAGCAAACTTCGAGAAGTGGTGATGCCTGAGATTGAGTCGGCGATGAAGGAAGGTCGCTGCTCGATGACACTTGACATGTGGACCAACGACCACAAGAAAATTGCCTATATCACTGCAACGGCGCATTATATAGGTATGAAATGGGTACTGAGGAGCCTTGTTCTGTTCACTAGTGACTTTCTCCCCGAGAGAAAAACGGGAGAGAACATCCGTAAGGAGATTGTACGATGGAGTGCTAAGTTGGGGATTGATGAAGGCATGTTGAGTAATGTGGTGTTCGTGACAGACCAGGGTGCCAATATAATTAGAGCGCTGCGTCCGTATGCGAGAATGAACTGCTGTGCGCACGTCCTGAACACCGTTCTTCGGAACGCGTTTGATGACAGGTACCTCGCTCAGGAACTTCCCGACCTTTTGCAACAACTGCAAATACTGAAAGCTGTCGTGACTTTCTCAAAACAGAGCGGACTGATGAGCCAGATACTACACGGTGTGTGCCACGAGATATGTACGCTGTGGAATTTAAAGAATTAAAGCTCGTCATGATCAAGTTCGGGCTAAGTCAGTACGATGTGATAGAGATCCTGCTAGATTTAAGGGGAAAATGTGCTCTTGGGAGACGTCAATAAGACTTTGTTGACGGAGGTCGCCGAATTCTTGGGGCCCTTCAAAGAGGTTAGCGAAAAGCTTGATCAGGATAAAGTGGCAACGCTGCCCCTTGTACTGATGTACTACACAAAACTGAAGAAGCACCTTACTGCTGATTTGACAGACTCACGAGAAGTGTGCCAGCTCAAGTCGAGGACACTAGAATTCCTTCGAATAAAACTGCCCATAGAAGATCTTCACAAAGTGGCAACATTTTTGTTGCCGCCTTTCCGCCATCTCCGCGTTCTTGGTGAGCAGGAGAGGAAAAGTGTTCATGACAGAGTACGCGAATTGCTAATCGATGTACTCCACAAGGAGGAACGAGCACAAATCAACCTTATTATGAACCCCCAGCGAAGCGTACGTCCCTTGACGAATTTAAAGAGTGGCGCGATGCTGCGGAAACTCAACCAGCCAACAGTGAGCTTGACAGTTACCTTCGGGACAGTGACTCATGTGAGGACGTTGAAAAACTGCTTAAATGATGGGAAGCCCATCGTAGGAAATACCGTGGGCTTTCACTTCTTGCAAAAAAAAAAGTACTTTGCATCCAATTCACGAGCGCCAGCAGCGAACGCAATTTTAGTGCAGCTGGGTACGTACTGGGTACGGGGTACAAGACAGGAGGACCTGCTTGAGGCCGGAGAGCTTGGACAACTTGCTGTTTTTGCCCACGAACATGTAGATTTTTGCCTTTTTCTGGCCTTTTCGCACACGTATTCCTGTGGCATCGTTTTCAAGTGTGGTCTTTTTGTGTCATTGACAGTTATTTTAAGCGTATTTTCTATCTCTATTTCACAAATAAGGGTGAAACCATTTATCTGAAATAGCATCAAACATGTTGTGTAGTAGCTTGATTATATAATTAGATTGTAAATGGCGAGGTCGTTTCCGTGACGGCGTTGGAATACGAAAAATATATATTTCATCTGCTATTGGTGGCTCTTCACAATATATAACGTTAAAGTTTTTTTTATATTGCTGCAAGAAAATATTAATCAGGACCTTCTTAAAAATGTGTAAATAACGTTTCTAACGCGAGTGTATGAAAAAGAATCAACGAAAATGTCCCGGGTTTCATTCTATCCGCTTTTTTGTGTTAGTTGTACACTTTTCAATAAATTTTGTGGCTATGTTTTAGTTTCCCTATACTGCTATTTTAATGTGACATATAGGTAACATTTCATCCATATTCCTTGCTCCCAAACAACAATATGATTACGAGGCACGCTGTAGCGGAGACCGGATAAATTCCGACCACCTGGATTTCTTTAACGTGCACCTGAAGATAAGTACACTGGTGTTCTTGCCTTTCACCCCGTCAAAATGCGGCCGCCGTGGCTGCGGTAATCGCAACCACGTCCTCCTACTTAACAGCAAGACAGCTTAACCACTGAGTTATCACCGCGGGCAAAGCAACATTTCAACGCATTGCACACTGAATTTTCCCTCTGATTCCCCGCTGCAAACCACAAAGCATCATTGATAATATAGTCAACAACTATTATTTTCTAGTGGGCCCGGGCTGGGCCTAATCATAAGTTTAGCAAGTTTAGCAATGAACACCCGTGCCTATGCTGGGCCCGGGCTTGAAACCTCGGGGCCAGGCCGGGCTCGCGCTGGGGTAGGTCTTGTACGGCCAAGCCCAGGCTCAGCTAGCGCTTCAAAAAGCGGGCCCGGGCTGGGCTCGGGCCATAAAATCAGGCCCGTGCAGTGCTCTAGTCTGGCCCTCAATCTAGGTCTCCGCTGGCACGAGCGGCTCACTGGGCCTGGTCAGGCAAAGCTATTTGGCTCTGCTTGGCTTCGTCCACAAGCCATGCCTCCCACGGCCTGTGTAACATGTTTGGATGGTTAGTAACGTGTGGACTGTGGATCTGTGTGCGCCTTTTGATGCCCTCCAGAGTTATGTGGCTGAGTGTCGGTGTGTCTGAAGACCATGGACACGTTTTTTTAAATAGTGTGGGATATAGAATACTTAGGTGGCACAAATTTGGAAAGCTATTGGTTTGTGTGCGTCTCCAATCCCCGCTGCGTGGCGGGAAGGCGGTGATTGAAGCTGTTTTCCGCGGGTTGGGGCGAACGCCAGCCTTGCTGATGACGTGGCCTATGAACAAGAGCCACTCGTATTCCAAGTACGCGTATGCCAAGTATGTCGTCAGAGTACGCGAGACAAATTGGCTACTTTAATCGTACGAGTACTGTATTTATAACGCGTTGAAAACTAGCAGGTGCCGAGCAAAGGTCGAAGGGCATGACCTTCAACACGAAGAGGCCGTCTGGTGTTACAAACGCCGTCTTCTCTCGGTCTCTCTCCCACCGACGTCTATTTGGCAACAGCCAGTCTTGAAGTCCATCGACGAAAAATACTTCGTGTTGTGAAGTCAATCTAGGGCGTCGTCTATCCGTGGGAGTTGATTAACATTCTTTTCTGTGACTCTGTTCCACGTGACGACAATCCACACAGAAATGTATGGTTCCGTCCCTTCTTTTTTTCACTAATACACGAGTGACACCCCACGGACTCTTAGACGGCTGGATGATGTCGTCACGTAGCAATTTATCAACATGTCTATTTATGTCCTTGCGTTCGCGGATTATTCTGAATATTGCATGTGGCAATATATTTTGTGGATAATGTACTGTGCAAACGACTCGTCATTCGTGTAACGATACTAATACTAATCTCAAGAATGACTGAAATCTAAACGTCAATTCTGGACAGCGATCTTGGTGGCCATGTGGGGGGCATCACACGCACACGCACAAAAAAGAAGATATGCTTCAGACTAATTATTCATGCACGTGCGTGTAGTTTATGAAGATACGTATCAATTAAAAATTACGGAGAAAGGAACGTGCGAGCCGCAGGCCGCGCGTTGAGACCCATTTAGAGTAAAACATAGCATATAAAGAATGAGGAAGAAAGAAACAGGGAGGGAGGAATAAGAAAGATAAAAAAGAGATAAAAAGAGATACGTAAAGAAAGAGAAAGAAACAAACATACACATGGATGATATGATAGTAAGAAGAAGGGAGCAAGCGAAAAAAAAGTGCGAGTGAGACAAAGATAGCAAAGAAAGAAATAGAAATGGAGAGAAAAAAAGTAGAAATAAACAGACACAAAAACATGAAAACACATAAAAGAACGAAAAAGAAAGAGTGAATAAGATAACTATATATATGCAAGGACCCTTCAGCGGCTTAGCAAAATATAGATAAATATTGGAAGAGGTTGCCCAGCGAGCGGCGATGGGTCCATGCTTTTCTGTGCCAAGCATTGCGTGACTTAGTGCCAACTTCCCTCATACTTGTGTATACGTTAAGATTAAGCGAGGTTCCGAAGTGCATTTCGACGAACCTCCCACTTTCGCCGTTATATACGATTTGAACTGTCATTGAGCAGCGCAGTCTTGAAGACTATATTGACGAGATATGCCTGGTGCTAATCTTTTTTTCACTCAGATTGATTGATCACTTCACCGTAGTACACCGAATTGACTAAATGTGGTATTTCCCCGTCAGTTATAACGTTGGAAAATGTTAACAGTGGCTTAGCTTGTCTGTGCCAGGATGTGTAGCGTGAGTTACGGATTGACGGCAGACGAACCAAAGTTGCATGGACGGACGGATGAACAGGCTGGTGAGCTATAGAGGAGACGCTGGTCAAGTGCTAACCCACTAGTTACACGTCATTTCACGAGCTTTGATGTCTTTTACAGCGCACCAGTGGTACACCGTATGACGTCACTGCTCCTCACGCGTGCCTTGCAAAACTGCTCACATTAAGCTACGCGAAACTCCTCAACATCATTCGGTGTGGCTTACGCTGTACAAAATGCCGTTATGCGCTGCGCGGGAAGTTATTAATGCCGGCGCTGTGTTATGCCACTGCTTCTATCTTGTTCTTTTGTTGATAACACGAAACATTGATCGCGGCTTTACGCAGAATGTGCATAACGATTTCCGTGTGAAAACAAATTGCACCCAACGATACGATATTGTTGGGAGAGTGGGGGTGGGGGAGAGAGGCGCACATCCTATGGACCACAGCATGGCTTCTTCCCGCTTGCGCAAGTATACTAGAATTTCATGCATGTTTGCCAACTCGGATACAACGCATATAAGCTGAACACAAAACAAAAGCAAGATACTGCGCGTTGCCATGCTAAATGCATTGGCATGTACAGATGGATTCTGTGTTTACGCAGGCCGTAGCCAGGCAGAGCAAAAGTGGATAATGCCATCGACACACCGATGAGAGTGAAGGTGAAGCATACGGCAAGACTCCCACTGTTGTGAGTCATGTATTATTTCACACACACGCAAATTTTTATATATATATATATATATATATATATATATATATATATATATATATATATATATATATATATATATATATATATATATAGGTGTGTGGAGAGGGAAGGGTCTTGTTATCAGAGTCGTGAGGCCTGAAGTCAGCACGAAATGAAGGTGTTCTCACAGAAAACTTTAAAAACTTAATCAGAAATTAGCAATGCGAGAGGACAAAGTAGGCTGTTTCTTTTTTTTTTAATCAGAGGTTCCGCAGTAGGTATTCTGTAAGTTGCAAGATTTATTGCAACAGGAGAAAGAAAAAAACTTGAATCTTCGTTCCATTCCCTTGTTAGGTTTTGTACCACTTCCATTGGCACTGTTTACAAATTTATATACATCCCAGGGCTCCATTTATCAATATGAACAATCCTGCATCGTTTACCTCAGCCACAGCTGCCCGGAAGACTCTTATCAGAGTGTCACTTTTCTCCCCAAGTCATGCGTGACATAGCACAAACCAACACATCTCGTATAATATAGTGTCCAATGCAGTGTTGACAAGAGCAAAGCAATTTCAGGTGCCACTTAAGTACAAGCAGCAGACGCGGCAGCTACAGAAGTAGAGGAGAAATATGAGATACAGACTTGATATGCATCGCTTGTAAACGTGTTTAATTAGGTACGAACTACAAAACATTTAAACGTAATTCTACTTAGAGGCTATGACTTGCCACTGCAAGTTATAAGGCCGAACCGCCGTGGCCTCGTAATTGCAAAATGTTGTCATGCTCCTCAAAATAAAAAAACGAGGTATCCATTCATCCTGTTAGGCCTATTATTATCGAAGTTCGCCAGACAACAGCAATCAGCATTTATGAATGCGACATTTGTATTTTGTGCCCACTTTAGAGTAGTGCGAAGCTGAAATGTAAATCAATCTTGCCAACAAAAGGTGCAATCTCGCGTGTCATCTACATGGCACTTTTCTAAAGGCATATGTAAGTCACAGGATTCATTGCGGCTTAACGCTATGTATTTGCTTGTTAGCCTTTCTTACCTTTTGCGCACGAAACGACATAATTTACCCTCCGTACGCGGCGTTCGCACAGTAATTGAAATCTAAGTTTTCCATTAAGGGTTCCATGTTTTCTTTACATACGCATATGTAGATGTAGTCTTTCAGCCCGACATTCATTGAACGTCTAAGCTTATCAAATTTTCGCTCAAGCCTTCCCTCTCATAAAATTTCTTCCGCTCGATCACCGTTTGATTGCCTTGAGAGCAAGGTCTTTTAAAAGATGAATGCTCCATTCAAAGGACTCAAAGATAAGGGAAGCTTGCCTCCACGTCCTCTGCAGCTGTCAGCAAAATTTCTGCAACGTCAGACCGTAAGCCAGCGGCACCAAATGCGAAGAAAATGGCTAAATTTCCTGATATAGTACCTGTGCATTCGTGTTCAGTGGAGCAGTATTTTGCAAGCGTCCAAGATGAAACTAACCGAGGAAGTCAATAGAACTAGTATTAAAAAAAACTAACTGCTACTAAGGTACTGGTATGTGTTTTAGACTGCATTGCACGTTGTCATTTCTAATATCAATGTATGTTTCAAAGTTGATTTGTGCACTGCATTTTCACATACACTCACGCATTCATTCTTGCACATGTAGGATCCTTTTAGAGTGATAAGTTTTGACTAAAAAAAAAACACATGCACGCATTCTTGTACTGGAGAATCGAAACCATGTTGACAAGGGTGACATGAAAACTACCGAAAAAAAAATTCGCAGATCCCACATACATAGAAATCGATGATATGCAAAGCACGAATGAGAAATGTTTATATGTATCTTTAAAATCAGCACAACCTTACGAGGTGGAAGTAAATGATGCCGTACACGGCTTCCGTGTCATGATTATCATGTTTGGATGTGTCGTTTACTTTCGTCATGTATTCACGTCACGTAATACCAAATTTAGTAAACGTGGAGCTAGCGAAACAGCCGTGAGCACGCTATATGAGCGTGTGTTGTTGCCATGCTCCTACATGACACGCGTGTCAGGATTATCATGTTTGCACCAGTCATATATTTCGTCATCCATTGATGTCACATAACACCATATTTGGTATATGTGGAGTGAGCAAAATAGCCGCGAGCGCATCATGAAGAACCCAATATACTCCAATGTAGCGTTGACGCGCACGCACGCTGGGCACAGCGACGCAACGTAAGCAAAATGCGAGCACTCTATAGTCTGACGCCAGGAGCTAGCAACGTTCATCGGCGCGGCCCAACGGCAACCGGCGCGAAATGCGACATGCTGGATTTCGCGCCAAAACATTACCCAGACAACACTGCGTCTCCCACTTTTCGTGACGGAGGCACGCCGGACGCACTGAAACGCGCATGTGTCAAAGCAACACAGCGTAGCGCACGCCTGCCGTATATCGCAGTACCGGCGCCTGGCGTGGCAACGCCGGCCTAACACGACGAAATGAACGCCGGCAAGCACGCTCACCACGTCACGTTGAAATGTATTGGCACCTAGACTACGGAATATGGTCATGTTCTCACATAACACGCATCTCATGATTATCATGCTTTCACCAGTCACAGACCTTCTTCATCCATCGGCATCACGTAATACCAAATTTGGAAATTGTTAATCTAGCCAAATGGCCGCGAGCGCATCATCAGTGCGGCATGTAGTCATGTTGTTACATGACACACATGTCGTGATTATCATATTTGGATCTGTCATTTACATATGTCGTCCGTTCGCGTTGCGTAATACTGAGTTTGGTACATGTGAACTGGCGAAACGGCCGCGAGCGCATCATGAGCATTGCATATAGTCATGTTCTCATATAACACGCATCTCAAGATTACCAAGTTTGCACAATTATCATACCTTTGTCATCCATTCATATCACGTAATACCAAATTTGGTATAAGTGAAGCTAGAGAAACGGCTGCCAGAGTATCATGAGCGTGGCATGTAGTCATGTTGTGACATTACACGCATCTTATGAATATCGTGTTTTCACCAGTCACATACCTTCGTCACCCATTCACGTACTCTAATACCAAATTTGGTATATGTGACGCTAGCGAAACGGCTGCGAGCCCATCATAAGCATGGCATGTAGTAATGTTGTTACATGACACGCATGTCTATATTTTCATTTAGTGTCTGCCGCTTGTGTTCGCCATGCAATCATGCCATACCATACTAGTGTTGCAACTTGCCATGTGAACGATATCACCGCAAGAGCTGCAGGAGCGTGACATGTAAATCATGACATTCATAACATACATATAATGATTTTCAAGTTATAACCAGTCCAATCTGTTCTTCATACAGTCATGTTAAGCCATACCAAGTTTGGTATCAATATCATTATCGAGGCGGCCAGGAGATATAAAAGTCGTAGGCACATAGATAGATAGATAGATAGATAGATAGATAGATAGATAGATAGATAGATAGATAGATAGATAGATAGATAGATAGATAGATAGATAGATAGATAGATAGATAGATAGATAGATAGATAGATAGATAGATAGATAGATAGATAGATAGATAGATAGATAGATAGATAGATAGATAGATAGATAGATAGATAGATAGATAGATAGATAGATAGATAGATAGATAGATAGATAGATAGATAGATAGATAGATAGATAGATAGATAGATAGATAGATAGATAGATAGATAGATAGATAGATAGATAGATAGATAGATAGATAGATAGATAGATAGATAGATAGATAGATAGATAGATAGATAGATAGATATGCTCAAAGCCGCCGAAGTGAGCTAAGAAATGCTTCGCATTTATTATTTATCAAGCTAAGAGCAAAGTTAGCTATAAAACGCGACAGACTGCATAATCTCGAAGTGCTAAAATACTTTGAGAACCTCATACGAATACAACATTCTGCTAAGTTTTGCTACTCAAACATTCTGTTATCTTTTCCGAAAATGAAACAACTGCCTTTTACGAAACAGTTCGAAAAAAAATGGTGAAACCGGTAGAAAAAAGAGAACTTTATGCAGAAAGAACAATAGGGGTGCTTATTATCATTAAGCTGGGTAGTGGGCTTAGCGGGATACCTTAGCGAGCACTCGGAGAACCATGTCGCAGTAAGTGAGCTTAAAAGATTTTGTGTATCCGTTTGTCCAAGATATGCAATGACTATTTTGAAGCATCTGGTCAAACAAGGGTAGAGTTATACTGAGGCACTTTTTCAACTACGAAGCCTTGAAAGCAAATTCCTCTGTTACGTCAGTGTTCTTCAAAGAATAATAGAGCTAGGCAGGACATTAAAAAACAGCGCGTTCTTGTCTACGTTTCAACGGAAAATTTAAGGGAGCTATAATGTAGTTCCACTAATCGTTAATGCAAGAATAGATTTGTCGTTGCCTGGGTGGTCTCTGCGCCACCAGGTGGCACCGCCAATTCCTCCACCCATGTTCATGCTTCCATTGACCTGATTGAAAGCAAAACTGGCAAAGAAACTTCAACTCTAATGAAAATGCACTTGCAGTGACCTATAATTAGATGTGTAGCCTCGGGTTAACGTCCTAAACAACATTTCTATTAAACATTCCTGCAAGACCACAAGCATCTCAAAACACATTTCAAAACTGGTAGGAGGAATATATACCCCTTATATAGATCACTTCATCAAGGTTCTCAAAGCTTTTTCGTATAACAAATATACATTTTTGGGGGTTTCTGCAAACAAGCGGCTCCACAGCTTAACATAATTTGGGCATGTTAAATGGACGACGTTCGAGTTGATTTGGCTATGTGTTAAGTACCCATAGAGTGCCGATCGAACAAAATACATTTATTCGTTGTTTGTATTCTCGATTTTCATTCGTGTTGTGTTGCTCTTGTGCTCAATGTTTTTCAATAGTTAAGATCTATGTTTAGAAAAGCTTAAAGTGTTTTTGAAGTATAATGAACTGAGTTTATTGCTTCAATTAACAGTGGTGATATGCGTTAGGATGTGAACGAAGCAAAAAATGTGCGCAACCCACGAAGTTAGTCAGCGGGACATCTTACATATACACTAGGAAAAGCTAGACGAATTTTTATTACGAAAGTTTCAAAGGTGAAAAACAAAGAGCTATCCGGAAGGTGATGCACACGTTCTGTCCCAGAGGACCACTTCGTAAGAATTTGGCTTGGGGTGTGCGCCTGCATGGTGGGACAGGAGTCTGCCGTTATTTATTCGCATGCATTTTCGCAAGCACAGGCTGGTTAATCAGGCAGAGAAGAAAGCAGACGGAACGCACACCACCAGCTTCAAACTAGTTTAATTTCCTCCAACACCTATCTCTCGCAGTACTCTATGACGCTAGTCACTTAAGCACTGAGACAGCACTTACACCGGCACTCTTTCAGTATGAGAATGCGTCACTGTCTACTTGAAAGTAGAGTTCCTCAAAACAAAAGCATGTTCGAAAGTAAGAAAGAGTACCACCTTCTCATTTTTGCAGACCTATTACAAGTGCAAAGCTGCGCTGCAAAGATTTAGCATCACTAGGTGTATCAATGGGTAACGTGTTCCCGGAAGATTCATCAGTCTTTCGAGTAAAAGCCCTGACTGTGAACTTTTCGAAAGACGCGGACATTAGAGATCAGAACTTCATTTTTTTTGTTCGTGTCTAGCTAAAGGCTCTCTTTTGGCTTAATCACTCAAATGAAGGTTAAAGCAGATTCGGTTAAAGAGCCCTAGTAGGGTGGCCCTTCTAGCCACCCTAGCCCTAGGGAAGCGTTTGCGATGAACTAGTTTAGTGCATGCGCTCAAAAAGCCTGAACTTTTTTCTCCAAAGGACGTGAAAGATTCCGAGCTAAAAGAGAGTTTTTACCAAACAAACAATGTAATAGTGGTAATAAGTTGTAAGACATATGGAACCAGTATTGTCGTTCCGAGGTTATGAAATATTTCACAAAAAGGCCATATACAGGCGCTGTCTATATGGCGCTGTGTGTCGTTAACAAGCATAACGGGTTTGGTAGTGTCGTAGTATCGCGCCAGGCGCCATGCTATGTCAACTGTGTGAAAATGAGTGTTCGGTTGAAAGCTACCCAGTCATTACAAAGGTCCATAATTTATAGAAATCTATAAGCCTAATCATAAGCATCACCATCATAAGTAATAGCATCAACAACGTGCGCAGCTAGGCAGTTATTACACATTTCCTCACAGGGAACTGGGTACCTCTCAACTGCACATGCTGTAAGCACTGTAAGAGAGTCTACAACGTCAAATGTCACGTGCACAGACGTTCGTCTCCTCACGGAACAGCTGAGATATCCATCTAGACGCGAGTCATTGCAAGGAAACGAGAAAGCACACTTTAATGCGAAGCTTACGTTATGTCGAAATATCTTTTTTTTTTGTTAGGACTTTGTTTTCCTTGTAATAGACCACATACCGAAGCAAAGAGCGAAATAGAAACATTATGAGCAGTTGGCCTAATAGCAACCATCACATTAACTTTTTCCGCGATGCCTGACCTTCATTTTGTTCATACTAACGCAGAATCTAGACGTTTACTGTGGCACGTGTGATTTTCGCCGTGACCGTTGAAAACCCAAAATACAAAATTTCCTTGTCCTTTAGCAGCCTTCGAAAAAGGCACAGCTCTAGTTGAACAGCATCCGCATGCGTATCACACCGTAACAATGTTTTAGTGTATTTCAGAGAGGCTACCAAAACCACAGAAAAAGCTTCCTCCGCGACCAAAACAAAGAAAATTAAGTGGAAAATCGGTCACACTCTCATATTTGCTTCACACGAGTAATATCATTCTAGTTAGGTGATTTTATCATTCTTTTCTCATGCACCAATAATCAAAACTTTAATCCATTCACAAACATACCTCTCTTTCTCGTTCCCTTTTTGCAATGTTTTAATGCACAGTCAACCCGACACAGGCATCGCTGTCACGTATATCAACCCTCACGAGGGACTCAGTGCATTAATGCAATTACTATATCGATATGTACTGTCCCCTGATTGAAATTGAACAGCTACTCTGACAGAAACAATGAATGACCCATGTCTGCTTTACAGTCAGACGAACTCTACCGTTACCCCCCCCCCCCCATCTTTTGCACTTTACAAAAGGACACGTTGACCCACACGTGTGCGTCACCATAGAAAGGAGTAAAGGACAACGACACTAAACTAGCCGAGCGTGACTTGAATCGACCTTCGCCTCTGTATTCGCGACCAGGAAGGCATGGCAGAGAATGCGACGCTAAAGACTCTTCTGGGACACTCTAACCCCTTTATTCGCTCCAGTTGTTTCGTGCTTAAGTACTCGTATACCCTGAAGGAATCGTGGCTGCATCCACAAGGCTTGTTGCTATATGCATAAAGTTTCATGCACCTTTGCGCGCGCATGGCGTTAATCCTGCATTTCTTTACTGAGAAGGCCTCCACCATCCAGCAATCTTATTTGCGTGAAAAAAAAATAATGCATCTAAAGAAGCAGCTAGAATATATACATTTAAAAAGAAAACAAGCACGCTTGGGATATATAATGAATATTGAAAAGCACGCTTGCAAGGTGGATCCCATAGTCCGCGGACGAGCCCACTTGAGACGGCTTGATAGAGATTGATGCCTACGCTGGGCAGTTCGTTAAGTGTGGCCGGAGGAGTCTTTTCTCGCAAAGCAATTGCAGCGTGACCCTGTTTTGGGGCGATGATTCTCGCAAAAAAAGATTTAAATTGTAATGAATTGGCGAAACGGGTTGAAAATTTTCAATGCTTCTAATATAGAGCACGAGAGAAGTTTCCCAGCTATGCTCTAAAGATAGGCAGCAGCCATTGATTTAATTGAATATATTACGGGGTTCTCAAAGTGTCCAGCTATTGTGGTTGTTTGGCTTTATTCAGAACGCTGAGCATTATCTGCGTAATGAATATGTCAGTTCATGAATAGGCAGCCTATACAAAGCTTGCCTGCGTTAAAAGCTCAAGGCTGCGCCGAGAATAAACCTCAAGGCTGCGCCTGCCATTTTCGAATAAAAAATGTGCGATACTTACATCGATCTACCAGTAACTCTTCTTGTTTTGTTCAATTACATTGTTCAATTACATTATTCAATTGCATTGTTGTGGTCAATTACGTATCACTTTTACTTATTATTCCCACATTCATTCACACATGTTGTTTTAGACGCGGAAATTGATCCTTCAAAAAACCTCTAAGAATCATCCAACAAATTCAGTAACAATAACACGTGCTATTTACTTGGTGTGTGACTGCATCGTGGCGGCGCTGCAAACCGCGCCTGTATGACGTCAGATAGGATATTCTCGCGCATTCGTCTGCTAGAAGACACTGCGCCGTGTAAAAACGACTGTCCAGGTAGAACTCAACAACAAAGCAATTTAGATGGTTATCTTGTGTATAGTGGCTACTGACACTCCTCGGACAAGCGGGAGTCAGCTTTTGACGTTGATTTTAGAAGCACGGTACCTTCTTCCTTAAAACAGCAGTCGCTTGTGTCCGTACAAGTGCTACGCAATAGCGAAGTACTGTTCTGCGCCTTTACTTCACTTTATTGCACGCCTTACTTGAAGCAACGACGACGAGGAGTGTACTTGCTTCGACTACACATGCGGAAACAGGAGAGCCAGCGTGTTGCACTACACTCCAAAACATACACAGGCTAATAGCCGTGCGCGAAGTTCTCGGTTACAGGGGGAAGGAGGGGATGTTGTGACGTAGCGCCTTCCTTCTTTCGGTCGGGGGAAAGAGATGCGCAGCGATGCTTCGCAATAGATAGCAAATTGACAACTAGATGATCACGTGCTACTTACAATTTCTTGTCCTGCGCTGCCTTCGTTGAAAGGATTTCCAGGAATAAAGGTGGAAAGCATAGGCGAAACAATTCTGGGAATGTAACACCCGGAGCTTTCGGGTGCCATTTCATCACCCATAAACATACGTGGCCCTAACCAAATGACAACATCTGTGGTCCGTCAAGCGCTGCCGCTGCCTATTTAGTATATACCAGTACCAAACCGAAAAGTTTATGAGTTGTTAGAAAAACTAGGGAACACAAAAAAAACTAGGGCTTGTGTTGTGCGTTGGGGAAACTTTATTTGTGTAATATGAGGCCGGCGATGGGTAAAGTTTACACTTCGAACAAGGACTTCTACGCGGCGTTTTATCCGCCTGTTGGGTTAACAAACGAATCAGTGATGTGATTATTCGGAACACTCATATGGCTGCGCGCGCAAATTCGGACGACGCTTCCCAGAATTTCTTTCAGAGCTTATGTAAAAAAAAATTGATGGAAGCGATCTGTCGCACTAGAGTGACCAGACGTTTCAGAGGAACCGTATAGTTAAGCTAGTAAAGCTAGTTCACAGAGTTAAATGCTCGAATGTTTGTAGTTAACTGGAGAAGTGTGCTCTGTCTATGCATAGTTAATGAAGGATGGAGAGGAACAGTTCGTATTTTGGATGTCCGGGATTAAAAGAGCAGCATAATTCCTCGCTTAGTTTAAGTATTAGATAACGCAAGGGGACAGCAGATCTCGTGTGCACATGCCTGACAGTGGATGTGTCCGAGTCGATAACGCAATCGACCGGGAACGGCCTCGGCCTTCAGGAGCACAACGCGCTTTCCTACATAGCGGAAGGCGTCTGCACGTAGCCTGCAGCAGTTCTTCTCCTTTTTAGGGACGAAGCTCCTTAGGGCGTGGGCTGTGCGTCCCCTGTATGTAGCCACCTCTAGTTTAGTTCTTGCAGTGTTCACTAGATGGCGGTACCGTCCCCTGTATGTAGCCACCTCTAGTTTAGTTCTTGCAGTGTTCACTAGATGGCGGTACCGTCTCCTGTATGTAGCCACCTCTCGTTTAGTTCTTGTAGTGTTTACTAGATGGTGGTACTTGTAGCTGATGATGAAAAGATGCAAGATGTTATAAACTAGAAAGCGGTACTTGTAGTTGAGGAAAGACGCGAGATCTTATAAAATAGGAATGATGTCACATATGGCGCGTGTCATTGGTTGAAGGCAATCGTTCGATTTAGTGCGGTGACGTACAGTAGGGGGAGCGATGTAATAAAATCGAGTGGGCAAAATGTACAGAGGATTCATGGTTTACCAGGTTTACCTCCGGAGCTTCGCCCACTCATCATCATTCACTTCGTGGATATGGCGGCACTTTTTTTTAACGTTATTGTCGAGCCCACGTCAATCACAATCGAACGAAATGAACTTTCGCGGTGACAGCAGCGCAGGCTTCGTAATGACCACACGTTTCGCTCACTTCGAGAAACGTGAACGTGTTTGCACTGAACGCGAATAGTACACTGAAGAGTTTTCAACGACAAATAGTGTAGCCCTCTCTCTTCCACGGCAGTTTATTTGTTCAAAAGATATCGCAACACTTATCTCTTCTGGCGCTTGGCATAGTGCTTCCTAGAGGATCTGATTTTACTCGCCGCTGGCATCTTTTCAGTTCTTAGTCGGTCTTCGTGTTGTCATAACACGTATTTTGTGTGCATGAGTGCATGTCTACTGTTTTTTCTATCATGAATCCAACCCGTCGTGTAGGTCCGAAGTTTACATCTCTGTTTGCTTTGTAAGCGCGGGGGTGGCCGTAAAACGAAATAGTCTGCTGTTCTTCGCAATGTTGGCACAGTCAACACTCTCGAACGTGGAGAAACAAAGTCCTGCTTCGCCGCTGCATACATCATCCCAAAAAGCCCACAAAGCAAGATTTCGAAAAGCAAGGCTGATATAAAGACTATACTATATACGCTGCCACACCCGACGAGTATGCGTGCATCTGCGTACGAACATCTCGGGGTGCGGATCATTAAGAGCGGATCACTTTATGGTGCCATGCTGCTGTCCTATGCTGCTATCGTCGCTTGGCGAAATGAAGGCAAAACCATATAAAGCGTAGGAAGGGGACCAATAGCATGTCTAGAAGAGCAAATGGAAGTTAGACACTAGAGAGCGACGCTATTTTTCGCGTATCATTAAAGCACAGCTTCACGAACCCGAAAACACCCCTCTTAGCGTGACACGAAACTCAGTAAAGGAGAAATCACGCGAAAAAAAAAGTGGGTGGTGACGCCACTTTCAGAACCCCGCACCATACATCATGACGTAGAAAATTTCGAAGGCGTCTATTGGGCCCCACGTATACTATAGTTTCCAATCGATAAAAATGAAGTACATTGTAACGTATGGGTGCCGTAGACTTAGCATACGAAGTTTTAGAAAATTTTCGTCGAGCCAGTGACGCGAAAAGACAAGCAGTATACACATTGAAATTAGTGGCGTCACACACACATGAATTTCGGTGCGCAATTTAAACATGAAACTTCAACCTTGATTTTCTCTGCTATAGTGATGAACCTATGATTGTGAAACATATGGTATAAAAGTTCTCAGAGTACCCTTTGTAAATCTATAGAAAGTGATTGTTCCTCCTTAGTGTACCTTCAACAATCGATAATTTGCGTACAATGTCTAAAACTAGCATGTTAAATTGAATGGGCTCACTGTGTAGTTCAGGGATATTGGATGACTCCTGTAATGATTATTAGCCCTTCACCCTGCGCTGCTTACGTCGGCGTGGATTTCCATGTAGGCATATTCGTCAAAGTGCGCAAGTATCAGTGGCGTCTGCAGGCGTCGTTTTAGTTCTTGAAATGCTTTTTCCTGCGGCGTTTCCCACTTAATCTCGACATTGGTCCTTGTAAAGTTAGCGAGTGGCTCAGAAACGTGGACGAAATTTTGGACGTACTACACGAAATAATCGCACAGACCAAGAATTCGACGCACGGCCTTCTTGTCGGTGAATGGTGGAGGAGGAGGAGGAGGAAACGTTATTCAGAAAAAAAAATTAGCCCCGTATCTGTATGTTGATGTGCAAATGTCCAAAGAAGATAGAGCTTATGGAGCTTGTGAAGAGAGTGAACAAAACATTTATTAGATGTTCTGCGCAAAAAAATTGGTGAATGATTTTCTGAAGGCGCTGCGTTACAGTGCCTCGATCGTGCAGCGAAGGCGAACGAGCGCATAAAATCACGTCACACGCGAGACATGAGCGCCATCTGGCAGTTTTCTTAAGAAACGACGCGTGCGGTGGTGCCACCACCATGTCGTCCTAGCAAAGCGTAGGAAACACTCGCCTTTTCGTTCAAGCGTTGCATGTTCAGCGCAGCGTGACAAACGCTATGGTCTTTTACAATTACTTATGCCTTTTCTAGTATAAGACGCACATACAGAATATATACGCGTTGTCATGGTGCCTCAGATATGCGCAATAATTGATTTTTAATTGACAACCACACAAGTATGAACATTGTTGCGAAGCCACCTCCGAAATCCCACCGCTGACCTCCACTGTTGCGCACGACGGACCGATCCCGCCGAAGCCACCACTGTTGCGAAAGACGGACCGATGCCGACACGGTCCCAAGGCGCCACTGCTTTCAACTCCGCCGGGAAGGTAACCAGCCGTTTGGTAGCGTATGTTTCTCAGCTCGCGCCTGCTTCTGCGCAGAGCTGATAAGACGAGCGGACGAGACGACGGTGAGTTAAACAAGGTTTATGCACAGCATACATACAGAGGCGTTACAATTTCGGCACTGGGGCCGACAGAGACTCGAAGAGCCGAGCTCTCCTCTCTAACACATAGGTCAGCCTTTCGCCTAAGACCGCTGACTCACACACATGTCGGCTCTCCGACACGGGGACTCCTCTCTCGTAGGACCTCCGATCGCGACGCGCCGCAGGGCTTCTTTTATTTCCACCGGGTCCAACCAAAATGTCCAATCAGAAGCGCCGCTGGTCGTCAGGGCAGATTCCTCCAATGGGGTCCGCCGCGCCATGCGTCAGACCACCAGACACGAAGACGCCGGCTCGCTGTCACGTGCGCAGCTGACTCAATGCACGTGGGCCAGAGAAGCGCCGCGCGTGTTCACGCCGTCGAGGTGATCGCGCCAGGCGGACTGCGGGCTGGCCTTGACCCAGATTGCCTTTTTCAGAGGCACGGTCGTTTGACGAGGACTCGCTGGCATAACAGCACCCCCGCCGCCAGACAATGCACCGGAAAGACGAGCTGCTTCCACGGGGCTCGGATGTCAGGTGCGCTCGTTCGCCAGGTCCCTCCAGGTTCGCCTCCAGGGCCATGGGGAGAATACAGCTCCAGACTGTTCCGGGAACACGTCCCATTTTTGACGACGGATCCCAGCTCCACTGGCTTGTCGCCACAACTTGTCGACCAGCTTCACTCGTCTCTTCTGACCATCTTCGGTTTCAGCACTTGTCGATGGTTCTGCAACTTGCCAAGAACGGATCGACAACAGACAACACACGACACACGCAAGTGCCTCGGTCACCCGACAGAACACCAGACAAAGTATAGTACAACATATACCTATCTACGTGTTTATCGGAATTTTGTTCCCTCTACATCAAGAGGCACATGTGGGACACAAGACTCTTAAAGTAAGAACTTGAATTTTTCACAATTACAACAACGCAACGAATTAGAATACCACATAAAGTTGGCCCCTTGAGATCACTCTGAACGAGAGCGCTCAGCCCAGGTCGTGATGAGGTCAAAATTTTGCCCCGAATCGCCAGCGAGAAACCGAAAGGTTGAGAAGTTACTAGCTGGAACGCACTGCTCAATGCACCTGCATTAGCGTTTACCTTTCCTTTTTTTTCTTTAGCGAACGTCAAAGTTGCGCTGTGGAGCAACATGCTCCACTTCAGTAACCGGCCACTTTTAGGCGACGATACCTATGCGGCACCAAGAGCGGCTCACGCTTTCGACGTTGCACAGGGGAACAACGATACGGCTTGCTACTGATTGACTCCTCACCGCTTAGCTCGATATCGCGTTCGACCACCCTCGTGTTTCCGGGGCGGTCCGAAAACACGTCTTCAAACTCGGAACCAATCTTTCTCAGGTCCTCTTTCTCAGGTCCTCCTTCACTTAAGCTAGGCTCTAGGTTTATCTGCTCCCGGATTACTTTCGATCCCCCTTCAATTACCTCACTAGAACTCAAACTTTCTGCTTCCTCTTCCTTTGAAGCATTCAACAACAGATTTACGACCGCTTCATGTTGAACGTATGGTTTCATCAAGTTGTAAATTTTGTCCGGCCGCCTTCCTAATTTCACTTCATAATTTGTATCGCCAGGCTTCGATAATACTGTGGCGGGCCCTTCCCAATCAACCTCAAGCTTGTTCTTTTTGAACGGCTGCAGCAGCATTACCTGACTCGCTACTTCAAAAGCACGCTTCTTCACCGATTCCTCGTAGTGCTCCTTCGACAGCACTTTTGCCGCGTTTTTCTGGCTTTCCACTAGCGCTTCAATTTGGCTTTCCACTAGCGCTTCAATTTGGCTTTCCACTAGCGCTTCAATTTGGCTTTCCACTAGCGCTTCCATCGAGAGATCCTCACGCTGCTCTCGAATGAGCGTCTCTCGATCAACTCTCGGCAGCTCGCTCCAACTTTCCGCTACAGGCGAGAGCGTTGCAGCCCTCTCGCTCTGATTCAATGGCGCCATGTCGTCTCCCCCAACGCATACCGCGCCGGCCGCTTCCGCGACGGGCCGCTCGCGTGACTGCTCACATGACTCACGCGGAAAATTTCCTCTCTGAGGTTCCGTCGACCCGCCGACAAGGTCACTTGAGCGTTCACCGCATTGAACCAGATCAAGCTCCGGCGAAAGCTTTCGCGCTTGCGATCGCGTGAGAGCCATGCACGCTAAGTTGGGGAAGAACGATTTGCCCTGCTCTTTGAGGAGCTGCTCCGAGTTGTTGTAGAAAAGATAAGGAAAACGATCGTTCAGCGCGGCAGACACAGCCGCTTTGGTGCGAAGCTTACCGAACGGGCCTTCAATGACAACGGTGGCGATTAGTAAGCGAACACTCTGCTCCTCGGCGACTTGCCTGATCCACGCGCATTCTCCTGTGAAGTCATCCGGAGACACCAATGAAGGATGGACAACGTCCATGGTTGCCGCTGAGTCTCTAAGTGCTCGGCATGTTTTCTCATTCACCCTAATTTCTTGGAGATACGGCTCCAACAACCGCATGTTTTTTTCTGATTCTCGGATTGTTGCGAAGGCAAACTTTTCCTGACAGTTTCTCGCGATGTGTCCTTCCTTTTTGCAGTTGTAGCAGATTAGCGGCTTCCGTTTGTTTTCCGATTCAAATGCCTGTGTGGTAGAAACCTCACTCGATTTCTCCGCTTCTGTTTGCCCTTCCCCTACACTGTCCTCCGTAAGAGACGGGTCCTTTTTGAAATTACGGTGCGGAACGGGTTTCCATTGATCAGGTTTCCTTGAAAAGCCCTCTTTCCTTTCATCCTTTTCGACGCGCACTGCCCTGCTATGCAACTTTCGGCGAGTATAATACTCCTCAGCTAACTCAGCTGCCTTATTTAACTGTACTTCCCCAAGGCTGTCCTGCAGCCAAAGTCTGACATTATCCTCAATGCAGCGGTAGAATTGCTCCAATGCAACGCATTCCACCACTCTATCGCGGTCGTCATAAACACCTTCACCCTTGAGCCATTCAATTAAATCGGCTTTAAGACGAAACGCGAAGTCAACGTGTGACTCATTCCCCTTTTCAGCATACCGGAACCTTTGCCTGAAAGCCTCGGGTGACAACTTATAACGTCTCAAGAGCACTTCCTTAACCTCGTCATAGCTCTCAAACGCTTCCCTCGACAAGCACGTTATCGCGTCGGACACTTCGCCGGGAAGAAGAGCTAGCAGGTTCCGCGCCCAAAGAGGCCGCTCCAAAGCGTTTCGCTCACAGACGTGTTCAAACTTGACGAGATACTTCGCCATGTCCTCGCCTACTACGAACGGTGGCAGTTGGTCCCGAATTCTAAAACCGCTGACCTGAATCGTCGGAGAAGCTACGCTAGGCGCCTGCGAACACTGTAGGATGCCAATTCTAGTCGTTTCATCTCAAGGCGCTCCTGTCTCTCGGTCTACCTCGTCGACGTCTATTTGCCAATAATCACATGACGTCCATTGACGAAAAATACTTCGTCTCGCGTAGTCAATCCAGGACGTCGTCTTTCCGTGAGAGTTGATCAACATCCTCTTCTGCGACTCAGTTCCGGCGGCGACAATCCACAGAAACGCAGGTTTTCATCCTCATTTTTTTTACTAACATCACGGGTGATTCTCCACGGACTCTTAGACGGCTGGATGATGTCGTCACGTGGCATTTTGTCGACTTGTCTATTTAGGGCCTCGCGTTCACGGATTATTCTGGATATTGCACGTGGCAATATATTTTATGAACAGTGTACTGTGCAAACAACTCGTCATTCACGTAACGATACTAATACTAATCTCCAGATTGACTGAAATCTAAACGCCAATTCTACACAGCGATCTTGGTGGCCATGTGGGGCGCATTACATGCACACGCACAAAAAAAAACTATGCTTCAGACTAATTAATCATGCACGTGTAGTTTATGAAGATACGTATAAATTACAACTTACGGAGAAAGGCACGTGCGAGCCGCAGGCCGCGTGTTGAGACCCATATAGAGAAAAACATAGCATATAAAGAATGAGGAAGAAAGAAACAGGGAGGGAGGAATAAAAAAGATAAAAAAGAGAGAGTTAAAGAAAGAGAAAGAAACAAACAAACACAAGGATAACATGATAGAAAGAAAAAGGGAGCAAACAAAAAGTGCGAGTAAGACAGATATAGCAAAGAAAGAAATGAAAAGCGAGAGAAAAAAAATAGAATTACACCGACAAAAAAACATGAAAACACATAAAAAACGGAAAAGAAAGAGACAAAAAGATAATTATATTTATGCAAAGACCACCAAGTGGCATAGGAAAGTATAGATAGATATTGAAACAGGTTGCCCAGCGAGCAGCGATGAAATCATGCTTTTCTGTGCCAAGCATTGCGTGACTTAGTGCCAACTTTCCTCATACTTATGTATATTTTAAGATTGAGCGAAGTTCCGAAGTGCATTTCGACGAAGCTCTCACTTTCGCCGTTATATACGATCTAAACTGTCATTGAGCAGCGCAGTCTTCAACACTATATTTATGAGATATGTCTAGTGCTAGTCCCTTTTCCACCCAGATTGTTTGATCACTGAACCGTAGCACACTGAATTGACTAAATGCGATGTTTCCCCGTCAATTATAACGTTGAAAAACGTTAACGGTGGCTTAGCTCGTTTGTGCCAGGATATATAGCGTCAGTTTGCGGATTGACGGTAAGACGAACCACAGATGCATGGGCGGATGGACGGATGAACGTACGAACCATGGACGGACGGATAAACGGGCTGGTGAGCTATAGAGGAGGCGCTGGTCAAGCGCTAACCCACTAGTTACACATCATTTCACGAGCTTTGATGCCTTTTACAGCCCAGTAGTGGTGCTCCGTATGACGTCACTGCTCCTCACGCGTGCCCTGCAAAACTGCTCACCTTAAGCTACGCGAAGCTCCTCAATATCGTTCGGTGTAGCTTACGCTGTACAAAATGACGTTATGCGCTGCGCGGGAAGTTATTAACGCCGGCGCTGTGTTATGCCACAGCTTCTATCTTGTTCTTTTGTTAACAACACGAAACATTGATCGTGGCTTTACGCAGAATGTGCATAACGATTGCCACGTGAAAATAAATTGCGCCCAACGATACGATATTGTTGGGGGAGTGGGGGTGGGGAGAGACGCGCACATCTTATGGACCACAGAAAGCCTTCTTCCCGCTTGAGCAAGTATAGTAGAATTTCATGCATGTTTTCCAACTCAGAAACAACGTATATAAGCTGAACAACAAACAAAAGCAAGATACTGCGCGTTGCCATGCTAAGTGCGTAGGCATGTACAGCTGGTTTCTGTGTTTACGCAGCCTGTAGCGAGAGCAAAAGTGGGTAATGCCATCGGCACACCGATGAGAGGTGAAGGGAAGCATACGGCAAGACTCCCACTGTTGTGAGTCATGTATTATTTCACACACACGCATAAATATATATATATATATATATATATATATATATATATATATATATATATATATTATATATATATATATATATATACAATATATATATATATATATATATATATAGGTGTCTGTAGGGAGGGGGGGTCTTGTTTTCAGAGTCGTGAGGCCTGAAGTCCGCACGAAATGAAGGTTTTCTCACAGAAAGCTTAAATACCTAATAAAAAATTAGCAATGCGAGAAGACAAAATCGGCTATTTTTTATGATCAGGGGGTTCCACAGTAGGTATTCTGTAAGTTGCATGATTGATTGCAACAGGAGAAAGAAAAAACTTGAATCTTCGTCCCATTCACTTGTTAGGTTCTGTACCACTTCCATCGGCTCTGTTTACAAATTTATATACATCCCAGGATTCGTTTTATCGATATGAGCAATCCTGCCACATTTACCTCAGCCACAGCTGCCCGGAAGACTCCTATCAGAGTGTCACCTTTCTCCCCAAGTCATGCGTGACATAGCACAAACCAACACATCTCGTATAATATAGTGTCCAATGCAGTGTTCACAAGAGCAAAGCAATTTCAGGTGCCACTTAAGTACAAACAGCAGACGTGGCAGCTACAGAAGTAAAGGAGAAATATGAGATACAGACTCGATATGCATCACCTGTGAACGTGTTTAATTAGGTGCGAACTACAAAACATTCAAACGTAATTCTACTTAGAGGCTATGATTTGCCACTGCAAGTTATAAAGCTAATAACCGTCGCGGCCTCGTAATTGCAAAATGCTGTCACACTCCTCAAAATAAAAAAAACGAGGTATCCATTCACCCTGCTAGGCCTATTACTATCGAAGTTCGCCAGACAACAGCAAATCAGCATTCATAAATGCGACATTTGTATTTTGTGCACACTTTAGAGTAGTGTGAAGCTGAAATGTAAATCAATCTTGCCAACAAAAGGTGCAATCTCGCGTGTCATCCACGTGGCACTATTCTAAATGCATATGTAAGTCATAGGGTTCATTGCGGCTTAAGGCTATGTATTTGCTTGTTAGCCTTTCTTACCGTTTGCGCACGAAACGACATAATTTACCCTCCATACGCTGCGTTCGCACAGTAATTGAAATCTAAGTTTTCCATTAAGGGTTACATGTTTTCTTTACATACGCATATGTAGATGTAGTCTTTCAGCACGACATTTATTGAACGTCTAAACTTATCAAATTTTCGCTCAAGCCTTCCCTTTCATAAACTTTTTTCCGCTCGATCGCCGTTTGATTGCCTTGAGAGCAAGGTCTTTTAAAAGACGAGTGCTCCATTCAAAGGACTTAAAGATAAGAGAAGATTGCCTCCGCGTCCCCTGCAGCTGTCGGCAAAATCTCTGCAACGTCAGCCCGTAAGCCAGCGGCACCAAATGCGAAGAAAATGGCTAAATTTTCTGATATAGTACTTGTGAACTCGTGTTGAGTGGAGCAGTATTTTGCAAGCGTCCAAGATGGAACTAACCAAGGAAGTCAATAGAACTAGTAATTAAAAACTAACTGCTAATAAGGTACTGGTGTGTGTTTTAGACTGCATTGCACGTTGTCATTTTTAATATCAAATAAAATCAGCCCAACCTTATGAGGTGGAGGTAAATGATGCCGTACACGACTTCCGTGTCATGATTATTATGTTTGGATGTGTCGTTTACTTTCGTCATGCATTCACGTCACCTAATACCAAATTTAGTATACGTGGAGCTAGCGAAACAGCCGTGAGCACGCTATATGAGCGTGTGTTGTTGGCATGATCTTACATGACACGCGTGTCAGGATTATCATGTTTGCACCAGTCATATATTTCGTCATCCATTGATGTCACATAACACCATATTTGGTATATGTGGAGTGAGCAAAATAGGCGCGAGCGCATCATGAAGGGCCCAATATACTCCAATGTAGCGTTGACGTGCGCGCACGCTGGGCACAGCAACGCAACGTAAGCAAAATGCGAGCACTCTATAGTCTGACGCCAGGAGCTACCAACGTTCATCGGTGCGGCCCAACGGCAACCGGCGCGAAATGCAACCTGCTGGGTTTCGCGCCAAAGCTTTACCCAGATAACACAGCGTCTCCCACTTTTCGTGACGGAGGGACGCCGGACGCACTGAAACGCGCATGTGTCAAAGCAACACAGCGTAGCACACGCCTGCCGTATATCGCAGTACCGGCGCCTGGCGTGGCAACGCCGGCGTAACGCGACGCAATGAACGCCGGAAAGCAGGCTCACCACGTCACGTTGAAATGTATTGGCACCTAGACTATGGCATATGGTCATGTTCTCACATGACACGCATCTCATGATTATCATGCTTTCACCAGTCACAGACCTTCTTCATCCATTGGCATCACGTAATACCAAATTTGGAAATTGTTAATCTAGCCAAATGACCGCGAGCGCATCATCAGTGCAGCATGTAGTCATGTTGTTACATGACACACATGTCGTGATTATCATGTTTGGATGTGTCATTTACATATGTCGTCCGTTCGCATTGCGTAATACTGAGTTTGGTACATGTGAGCTGGCGAAACGGCCGCAAGCGCATCATGAGCATTGCATTTAGTCATGTTCTCATATAACACGCATCTCATGATTATCATGCTTGCACAATTATCATACCTTCGTCATCCATTCATATCACGTAATACCAAATTCGGTATAAATGAAGCTAGAGAAACGGCCGCCAGAGTATCATGAGCATGGCATGTAGTCATGTTGTGACATGACACGCGTCTTATGATTATCATGTTTTCACCAGTCACATACCTTCATCATCCATTCACGTACTGTAATACCCAATTTGTTATATGGGACGCTGGCAAAACGGCTGCGAGCGCATCATAAGCATGGCATGTAGTCATGTTGTTACCTGACACGCATGTCATGATTTTCATGTTAGCGTCTGTCGCTTGTGTTCGCCATGCAATCATGCCATACCATACTAGTGTTGCAACTTGCCTTGTCAACGAAATCACCGCAAGAGCTGCAGGAGCGTGAAATGTAAATCATTACATTCATGACATACATATCATGATTTTCATTTTATAACCAGTCAAATGTGTTCTTCATACAGTCATGTTAAGCCATACCAAGTTTGGTATCAATATCATTATCGAGGCGGCCAGGAGACATAAAAGTGTAGGCAGTAGATAGATAGATAGATAGATAGATAGATAGATAGATAGATAGATAGATAGATAGATAGATAGATAGATAGACTAGATAGATAGATAGATAGATAGAAGATAGATAGATAGATAGATAGATAGATAGTAGATAGATAGATAGATAGATAGATAGATAGATAGATAGATAGATAGATAGATAGATAGATAGATAGATAGATAGATAGATAGATAGATAGATAGATAGATAGATAGATAGATAGATAGATAGATAGATAGATAGATAGATAGATAGATAGATAGATAGATCGATACGCTCAAAGCCGCCAAAGTTAGCTAAGAAATGCTTCGCATTTATTATTTATCAAGTTAAGAGCAAAGTTAGCATCAAAACGCGACAAACTGCATAATCTCGAAGTGCTAGAATGCTTTGAGAACCTCATACGAATACAACATTCTGCTAAGTTTTGCTATTCAAACATTCTGTTATCTTTTCCGAAAATGAAACAACTGCCTTTTACGAAGCAGTTCGAAAAAAATGGTGAAACCGGTAAAAAAAAAGAGAACTTAATGCAGAAAGAACAATAGGGGTGCTTATAATCATGAAGCTGGGTAGTGGGCTTAGCGGGATACCTTAGCGAGCACTCGGAGAACCATGCCGCAGTAAGTGAGCTTAAAAGATTTTGTGTATCCGTTTGTCCAAGATATGCAATGAATATTTTGAAGCATCTGGTTAAACAAGGGTGGAGTACTGCGGCACTTTTCCAACTACGAAGCCTTGAAAGCAAACTCCTCTGTTACGTGAGTGTTCTTCAAAGAATAATAGAGCTAGGCAGGACATTAAAAAACAGCGCGTTCTTGTCTACGTTTCAACAGAAAATTTAAGGGAGCCATAATGTAGTTCCACTAATCGTTAATGCAAGAATAGATTTGTCGTTGCCTGGGTGGTCTCTGCGCCACCAGGTGGCACCACCAATTCCTCCAACCATGTTCATGCTTCCATTGACCTGATTGAGCGCTAAACTGGCAAAGAAACTTAAACTGTAATGAAAATGCACTTGCAGTGACGTATAATTAGATGTGTAGCCTCGTGTTCACGTCCTAAACAACATTTCTACTAAACATTCCTGCAAGACCACAAGCATCACAAAACACATTTCAAAACTGGTAAGACGAATAGATACCCCTTATATAGATCACTTCATCAGGGTTCTCGAAGCTTTTTCGTATAGCAAATATACATTTTGGGGGGTTTCTGCAAACAAGCGGCTCCACAGCTTAACATAATTTGGGCATGTTAAATGGACGACGTTCGAGTTGATTTGGCTATGTGTTAAGTACCCTTAGAGTGCCGATCGAACAAAATACATTTAATCGTTGTTTGTATTCACGATCTTCATTCGTGTTGTGTTGCCCCTGTGCTCAATGTTTCTCAAAAGTTAAGATCTATGTTTAGAAAAGCTCAAAGTGTTTTTGAAGTCCAATGAACTAAGTTTATTACTTCAATTAACAGTGGTGATATGCGTTAGGATGTGAACGAAGCAAAAAATGTGAGCAGCCGACGAAAATTGGTCAGAGGAATATCTTACATATACACTAGGAAAAGCTAGACGAATTTTTATTACGAAAGTTTAAAAGGTGAAAAACAAAGAGCTTTCCGGAAGGTGATGCACCCGTCCTGTCCCAGAGGACCACTTCGTAAGAATTTGGCTTGGGGTGTGCGCCTGCATGGTGGGACAGGAGTCTGCCGTTATTTATTCGCATGCATTTTCGCAAGCACTGGCTGGTTAATCAGACAGAGAAGAAAGTAGAGGGAACGTACACCACCAGCTTCAAGCTACTTTAATTTCCTCCGACTCCCATCTCTCGCAGTACTTATGAAGCTAGTGACTGAAGCACTGAAACAGCACTTACACTCGCACTCTTTCAGTATGAGAATACGTCACTGTCTACTTGAAAGTAGAGTTCTTCAAAACAAAAGCATGTTCGAAAGCAAGAAAGAGTACCACCTTCTCAATTTTGCAGACCTATTACAAGTGCAAAGCTGTGCTGCAAAGATTTAGCATCGCAAGGTGTATCAATGGGTAACGTGTTCCCGGAAGATTCATCAGTCCTTCGAGTAAAAGCCCTGACTGTGAACTTTTCAAGAGACGCGAACATTAGAGATCAGAACTTCATTTTTTTTTGTTCGTGTCTAGCTAAAGGCTCTCTTTTGGCTTAATGACACAAATGAAGGTTAAAGCAGATTCGGTTAAAGAGCCCTAGTAGGGTGGCCCTTCTAGCCACCCTAGCCCTAGGGAAGCGTATGCGATGAACTAGTTAAGTGCATGCGCTCACAAAGCCCGAACTTTCTTCTCCGAAGAACGGTAAACATTCCGAGCTAGAAGAGAGCTTTTACTACACCAACAGTGTAATAGTGGTAATAAGTTGTAAAACATATTGAACCGGTCTTGATTGATTTGTGGGGTTTAACGTCCCAAAACCACCATATGACTATGAGAGACGCCGTAGTGGAGGGCTCCGGTAATTTTGACCACCTGGGGTTCTTTAACGTGCGCCCAAATCTGAGCACACGGGCCTACAACATTTCCGCCTCCATCGGAAATGCAGCCACCGCAGCCGGGAATCGAACCCGCGACCTGCGGACCTGCGGGTCAGCAGCCGAGTACCTTAGCCACTAGACCACCGCGGAGGGGCCTTGAACCGGTATTGTAAGACGTTCCGAGGTTATGATATATTTCACAAAACTGTCATATACAGGCGCTGTCTATGTGGCGCTGTGTGTCGTTAACAGAGATAAGAGGTCTGTTAGTTGCGTAGTATTGCCCCAGGCGTCATACAGTTAACATGTTTGACATGTCAACAGTCAACATGTCAACTGTTTGACAATGAATGTTTGGTTGAAAGCTACCCCGTCCTTACAAAGGTCCATAATTTATTGTAATCTATAAGCATCATCCTAAGCATCATCACCATCAGTCATAGCATCAACAACGTGCGCAACTAGGTAGTCAATACACATTTCCTAAGAGTGAAGGGGGTACCTCTCAACTGTATTGCAGTAAGCACCGTAAGAGAGTCTACAACGGCAAATGTCACGTGCACAGACGTTCATCTCCTCACAGAACAGTTGAGGTATCCATCCAGACGCGAGTCATGGCAAGCGAACGAAAAAGCAGACTTTGATGCGAAGCTTACAATATGTCGAAGTATCTTTCTTTTTTTTTTTGGTTAGGACTTGGTGTTTTCTTGTAATAGACTACATACCGAAGCAAAAAGCGAAATAGAAACAATATGAGCAGTTAGCCTAATAGCAACCATCACGTTTACATTTTACGCGATGCCTGACCTTCATTTCGTAACAACAAACTTAATATTAACGCATAATCTAGAGACGTTTACTGCGGCACGTGGGATATTTCGCCGTGACCGTTGAAAGCCCAAAATACAAGATTTCCTTGTCCTATTAGCAGCCCTCGTAAAAGGCACAACTCCAGTTTAACAGCATGGGCATGCGTATCACACCATAATAATGTTTCAGCGTATTTCAGGGAGGCTACCAAATTCACGAAGAAAGCTCCCTCCGCTACCAAAACAAAGAAACTTTGGGAAAAATAATTGCTTCTTACGAGTAATATAATTTTAATTGTAAGATTTTATCATTCTTTTCTCATGCACCAATAATCAAAACTCATTTCTCCATTCACATCAATTCCTCTCTTTCTCGTTCCCTTTTTGCAATGTTTAAATGTAGTCAACCCGACACAAGCATCGCTGTCACGTGTATCAACCCTCAATCCGTGCATCATGGCACTCACTATACAAATATGTACTGTCATCTGATCAAACATGAGCAGCTACTCTGAGAGAAACGACGAATGACCTATGTCCGCTTCACAATCAGACGAACTCTTCCCTTACTCCCCCTTGCACTCCACATAGGGACACGTTTACCCGCACGAGTGCGTCCTCATAGAAAGAAGTAAAGGACAATCACACCAAACTAGCCGAGCGTGACTTGAATCAACCCTCGCCTCTGTATTCGCGACCAGGAAGGCACGGTAGAGAATGCGACGCTATAGTAAAGTCTCTTCTGGGACACGCTGACCCCTTTATTCGCTCGAGTCGTTTCGTGCTAAAGTACTCGTATAACCCGAAGGAATTGTGGCTGCATCCACAAGGCTTGTTGCATAAAGTTTCATGCACCTTGGCGAACGCACGGCATTAATCCTGCATTTCTTTACTGAGAAGGCCTCCACCATCCAGCAATCTTATGAGTGTGAAACAAAATAATGCATCTAAAAAAGTAGCTACAATATATACATTTAAAAAGAATACAAACACGCTTGGGAATTTTAATGAATATTCAAAAGCGCGCTCGCAAGGTGGATCACATAGTCCGCAGATGAGCCCACTTGAGACGGCTATATAGAAATTGATGCCCACGCATGGCTGTTCGTTAAGTGTGGCTGGAGGAGTCTTTTCTCGCAAAGCAATTGCAGCGTGATCCTGTTTTGGATCGATGATTCTCGCAAAAAAAGTTTTAAGTTGTAATAAATTGGCGAAACGGGTTCAAGAGAGAGAGAGAAAATTTAATGCGGAAAGGCAGGGAGGTTAACCAGAAAACATATCCGGTTTGCTACCCTGCACTGGGGAAAGGGTAAGGGGAAAGGGAGGAAGAGAAGCACAAACACACATACACACACTCGCACACAGTAGTGTCACAATCGTTCAACGAGGCGGGTCGCTCGCAGAAACTTCATCAGCGCCTTCGTTGCTTTCTGGCGTGAAGCTCGATCTTTCCGACATTCCAAGATTGACTGCTCAGAAAATGGCTGGTCGTCGAGGCGAGCAAACACTGCTGAGAGGGACTGTCGCTGAGAGCTGTACTGGGGGCACTGACATAAAATATGTTCAATTGTTTCGTCATTGTCGAAATGGTCGCATGTAGCGCTGTCTCTCATTCCGATGCGGCAGGCAAAAGCGTTCGTGAAAGACACCCCAAGCCACATACGGCAGAGAAGGGTCGTCTCGGATCGGGGTAGGCCAGATGGAATAGTAAGTCGTAGGCATGGGTCCAGGCGGTGAAGACGGGTGTGGAGAAAACCGGGCGTATTCCGCATAGACCTTGCGACATCCTGCGCAAGCGTATTAATCTTTGCTGCTGCGTCGCTTCTTGATAGTGGAATAGGTTCCATCACTCCATTTTCGTGAGCATTCTTAGCTGCATTGTCGGCATGCTCGTTACCGATGATGCCGCAATGGCCTGGTAACCACTGAAAAGATATGTCATGTCCTTCGTCTATTAGGTGATGGTACAGTTGTCGTATTTCGAGCGCCAATTGATCTTGAGGTCCACGACGTAGAGTATTGTGTAGACATTGGAGAGCTGGTTTCGAATCAGTAAAAATGCTCCATTTTTGTGGTGTCTCTTGGTCAATCCTGCGGAGTGCGCTGCGGAGTGCCGCGAGCTCCACGGCTGTCGATGTCGTCTTGTGTGACGTTCTGAACTGGATGGTTTCGGCTCTTGCTGGGAAGATCACTGCTCCTGCAGATCCTCCAACAGTTGTCGAGCCATCCGTGTAAAGTTTGACATGATCTTTGTATTCTTCGTGTAGCATGAGTAGAATCATCTGCTTTAAAGCTGGCGCCGAGAGCTCCGCCTTCTTGCGAATCCCCGGCACTGTCAAGCGCAGTTTTGGTCGGTCCAAGCACCAAGGAGGTGTTAGTATCCGTTCCGGAGGTGTGTAGACTGTTGGAAGGCACTCACGGAAAGTCAATACTCTCTTACAGAAGGAGGCACTCGGTCGATCTTCTGGAAGCGAAGCTAGGTGGTGGGCAGGGGCGCGAGCAAGGTGTCTAATATGAGCTCTAAGCACCTCCAAAGTAATGTGCACTGTGGCCGGATGATCTTTGGCGATTGCGATGGTTTCCGCTGTTGATGTACAGCGTGGTAATCCAAGACAAACTCTGAGTGCCTGGCCCTGGGCGTTTTCTATTGTGCGTATACTGCTTTTGCAAGCGTTCGTCAGAACCGGCAAGCTATACCGCAGGTACCCCATAAACAGCGTTTTGTACAAATGCAACATCGCGTGCACTGATGTGCCCCACGTTTTGCCTCCGAGGAACTTGAAAAGTTGTGCGATGGCCGTTAGGCGCTTCTTTAGAGTGGCCACATGGGGACTCCAGCAGAGATTTCGATCGATCGTGACCCCCAAAAACCTGTGGGTCCTGGCGTAGCAGACACTGTGTCCATTGATGGCGATGGGATATGACGTCATTGCCTTCCGCGTGAACGCGACCAGCGCCGATTTCTCAGGAGAAATCTCGAGGCCTTGTTCTCTAAGGTACGCCGATATTGAATTCGCTGCTTTCTGGAGTCTCGCACGTACCTGAGGACGTGTTACACCTGATGTCCAGGCACAAATATCATCTGCATAGAGAGATATCTGCACGGAATCTGGTATGCGTTCAACGAGACCGATCAGAACCAGGTTGAACAGTGTGGGGCTCAATACACCACCTTGAGGAACACCACGGTGTGTATAATGTTCAGAAGTCGGCCCATCATCAGTTTGCATAAACAATGATCTCATATGTAGGTAGCATTGGATCCAGCGGTACACTCGCCCACCCAAACCAACTGACTCGAGGGCGTCAAGTATGGCTTCGTGAGAAACATTGTCATATGCACCTTTGACATCTAAAAATAGTGCGACAGATAACCGTCTGCTCATTTTCTGGTGTTGTACGTAGGTCACCAGGTCAATGACATTGTCGATGGAGCTCCGAAGGCGACGAAAACCGGCCATGGCGTCTGGATATATTCTATGGCGTTCTAGGAACCACTCGAGTCTGGCAAGGATCATTCGCTCCATCAGCTTCCCTACGCAACTAGCCAGCGCTATTGGGCGGTATGATGTCAGCTCTAGAGGCGATTTTCCAGGTTTGAGAAATGCAACCAACCGGCTTGTTTTCCACTCTCTGGGGACCGTTCCATCTCTCCAAGACTCATTGAATACTTCCAGCAAAGCAATTCGTGCTCGATCACCGAGATTGCATAATAGGCGGTATGATATGCCATCCGGCCCAGGCGATGACAATCGATTGCATGAAGCAAGAGCCACATTCAGTTCTTCCATTGAAAAAGGCAGGTCCAGGTGCGGGTCAAGTGAATGTGGCGCGTAATCAGCAGTAAGGGCTTCTGTGCAATTTGGTGGGCCCGCAATCTTCCTACAAAAATCTTCCGCTACCTCGATATCCCTTCTATTTTGGAAAAGGGCCAAGGCTTTAAACGGAAAACGTTGTTGGGGAAATGTGCGTAGGCCTCGCACGGTTCGCCATATTTGAGAAAGCGGTTTGCGAGGGTCTAGACTCGCGCAAAATTTCGCCCACCGTTGAAACTCCAGTTTGTCTATACGACGCTGGATCTTCTTTTGCATGCGCCTGGCCATCCGTAGATCTTGAATGGATTTTGTACGTCGATATCTACGCTCCGCACGCCGACGAGTCGCACGGAGTCGCTCTAACTCCATGTCCGTTTCTGAGGGCCTTGAGAATATGCCAGCGTGCGCATCGCACTCTGCGCTGCTTGTTTGATCGCTTGCTCAATGCCAGAGGTTAAGCCTTTTTCACAAGCGTGTTCAATGTTGGTTGTGAATGCTGAAAGATCGATCTTCCGTACGGTTTTCGGCGGGTGGTCGCTAGCAAAGCCTTCGATGGTGAGATAACTGGGGATGTGATCGCTACCATGTGTCTCGATGTCTAAAAAACCACTTAACGCTTGTGGCGAAGCGACGTGACACGAACGTCAAGTCCAAACAGCTGCTGTACGTTGATCCTCGCAGAAATGTAGGGCTCCCATCATTAAGTAGAGACAGTTCATGAGTCGATACAAATGAAGCCAGCCTCCGGCCCGTGGTATTGACTTTTGAACTTCCCCAGATTGGGTGGTGGGCGTTGAAGTCCCCTATAATTATCCACGAATCCGGGACGCTCGAAAGAATGTCATCCAGTCTTTGGCAATCAAAACGGGCTGAGGGAGATAAGTAGACACCTATTAATGTGAAGGTGAGGGTTTTCTGCTTCACAGTCAGGCAAACATATTGGTTCTCATCATGAGGCGACACAGGTTGAATGATGTAGGTAAGCTCCCGACGAATATACACAATGACCTTGCTGCTTTCGTTTCGAGTTTTGGACGGGATTGATTCGTAGCCAGATAGCCTGATCGGGTTTGATAATTTCGGTTCACATATTACGATGATTGGGAAAAGGTTAGAAACACGTACTGACGAAAATCGGAAATCCGTGATCTAAGTCCTCTTGCGTTCCACTGGATGACTGATGCTTCTCTGACGTCTTTGCGGAACGATTGTTGATCTCCTGCCATGACTCTACGCGAGGGAGGCGAGGACTGGGCTCAGCGCGTCCAACACCTGTAACCCGCTTCGAGCGGTTGGAGTTCCCAGGCTTCTTAGTATGTCTGCCATGACAGCGACGAGGGATCGTAACATCGGGATGATCTGTCGATCGACCCTTGACACATCCTCAACGGAAGTAGACTCGGTGGAAGGTGTAGGGCGGCGAGGCCTCGCAGGAGGCTCCTTTGCAGGCTGTGTACGCGGAAGCGTAGGCCACTCATCCGCAGCTGTGAGCTTCTCCACTTCTTTTCGCTTCGTGCTTACTACTTCACTCGTGCTCGGAGGAAATGGGTTATGCGCAACACTCTGTCCTCCACGCCTCCGTCGGCGACTACGTCGCCGCCGTACCCTTTCAGCAGCCTCTCTGTGGGTTGAATTGTCCCTAACCATTTGTTTGATAATGGCGATTTCCTTCTTAATCCGAGGGCATTCCTTGGATGCAGCATCATGCGGACCATCACAGTTTCTGCACTTCAGACTTGTTGCCCGACGACGACGAAGTGTCTCTTCATAGAACGCTTCTGCTTTCGGCTCCGAGCATTGTTATCAAGTTTTTCGCTTTCTACGGGAGACGCTGCTCCCTGCCCCAAGGCGACGGACGCGGAGTCATCCACTGGTCCGCCCAGCCAGAGGTCTGCTATGGCGAGCTCCTCGGTAAATCAGCGCGCCTGGCCCAGAACCAGTGAGGCCAACGGTGATAGTCACTGCATCATGGCTGTGGACGTGGAGCCTTCTGCGGCTATGTCCGACCATAGACCACCTTTGGCAAGCTCGTCGCGGAAACGAAGCACCTGTTCGAGCACCAGCGAGGACACGGAACTGTACTCGGCCACTGGCGACGACTCGTCGGATGACGACTTCGAGACCGTGAGAAGCAGGAAGGCCAAAAGAAGAAGTATCAAGTCGTCTTCACCAGCAGGGACATTAACGTCTCAGTCAAAAGGAGAATGCTGGCCGCACACCATCCTCTTCATGCCCGAGGACTCCACCATCAGCCTTCGAGCAGTAAACAGGCAAGCTCTCTCTATGTACTTTGAGGGGGGTAGCACCAAACGACATTAAGGATATCCGGGTGAACACGCGGAAGAATATTCTAGCTGTGGACACAATGACTGCCAGCGCCATAGACAAGCTTCGCAGAGTATCAGATTTGGGAGGCATCAAAGTACGACCGGTTATTCCAATGGACGGTGCCTGCACGGCGGGAGTAATCTACGACATTGATTTGGCCATAGCAAACTCGGACCTCCCAACTCTCATAAAACCAGCGAACGAAGGAGTTCTCATCGCGAATGTACTTCGCCTCGGAAACACCCGATGTGTAAAGATAATGTTCAAAGGAGATTCCATTCCGTCGCATGTCAAAGTGGGACACTTCCGACATCCTGTTCGACCATTTATCCCTAAACCACTCCAGTGCCATAACTGCATGAAAATTGGTCACATCAAGAGTGTATGTACAAACACCACAGTATGCCCCCGATGCGCTGAGCCGCACACTGCAGACGCATGTCGGGCAAACGGGTTCAAAAGTTTGAATGCACCTATAGGGCACGAGAGAAGTTTCCCAACTACGCTCTAAAGACAGGCAGCAGCCATTGGTTTAATTAAATATATTGCGTGGTCCTTACAGTGTCCACGTATTGTGGTTGTTTGGCTTTATTCAGAACGCCGGGCATTATCTGCGTATTGGATAGGTCAGTTCGTGTATAGGCAGCCTGTACAGTGCTTGCCTGCGTAAAAAGCTTGGTGGCGCCGAGAATAAACCTCAAGGCTGCGTCTGCTATTTTCGCATAAAAAATGTGCGATCCTTACATCAATCTACCAGTAACTCTTGTTGTTTTGTTCAATTACATTGTTCAATAACATTATTCAATTGCATTGTTGTGGTCAATTACGTATCAATTTGACTAATTATTCTAACATTCGTCCACACAAGTTGTTTTAGACGCGACAATTGCTCCTTAAATATACCTGTAAGATTCATTCAACGAATTCATTAACAATAGCAAGTTCTATTTCCTTGGTGTGTGACTGCATGGTGGCGACGCTGCGAACCACGCCTGTATGACGTCAGATGGATATTCTCGCGCATTCGTCTCCTACGAAGACACTGCGCCGTGTAAAAACGACTGTCCTGGTAGAACTCAACAACGAAGCAATTTAGATGGTTATCCCGTGTATAGGGGCTACCGACGCTCCTCGTACAAGTGTGAGTCAGCTTTTGACGTTCACTTTAGACGCATGGTACTTTTTTTTCTTAGAACTGCAGTCGCTTGTCTCCGTACGAGTGCTACGCCATGCTGAAGTACTGCTTCGCGCTTTTATTTCACTTTATTGCACGCCTTACTTGAAGCAACGACGACGAGGAGTGTACTTGCTTCGACTACACATGCGGAGACAGGAGAGCCAGCGTGTTGCACTACACTCCAAAACACACACAGGCTAATAGCCGTGCGCGGAGTTCGCGGTTACAGGGGGAAGGAGGGGATGTTGCGTCGTAGCGCCTTCCTTTTTCTGTCGGGGGAAAGAGATGCGCAGCGATGCTTCGCAGTAGACAGAAAATTGACAACTAAATCATCACGTGTTACTTAAGAAGTCTTGTCGTGCGCTGCCTTTGTTCAAAGGCTTTCCAGGAATAAAGGTAGAAAGTATAGGCGAAACAATTCTTGGAATATAACACCCAGCGCTTTCGGGTGTCTTTTTATCATCCATAAACCTACGTGGCCATAACCATATGACATCATCTGTGGTCCGTAAAGCGCTGCCGCTGCCTATTTAGGTGTATACCCGTACTAAAGCGAAAAGTTTATGAATTGTTAGAAAAAACTAAGAAACATAAATAACTAGGGCTTCTGTTGTCCGTTGAGGAAACTTTATTTGTGTACTATTGGGCCAGCGTTGGGTAAAGTTTGCTCTTCGAACAAGGACTCCGACGCGGCGTTTTATCCCCCTGTTGGGTTAACAAACGAATCAGTGATATGATTATTCAGAACACTCATATGGCTGAGCGCGCAAATTCGGACGACGCTGCCAAGGATTCCTCTCAAAGCTTATGTAAAAAAAATTGATGGAAACGACCTGTCGTACTATAGTGACCAGACGGTTCAGAGGAACCGTAATAGTTAAGCTAATAAAGCTAATTCAGCGAGTTAAATGCTCAAATGTTCGTAGTTAACTGGGGAAGTCTGCTCTGTGTACATGCATTGCGGTGATTCCACGAGAGATCGACATGGGTCCAAAAGTTGATATTTTAACTTTCATTGAGTATTTTATATTTCATGCACCTCTCACCAGGTAGCCGCGGTCACGTTTACTCGCGTTTGAAGCTTATTGCCGCTTTTCCGTTCCGATTTCTAGATTTCTCAACTTATCAGCGCATTCTAGAAAAGCTCTGATTTGTACCACAAATATTGTCGATAAAAACAAAATAATGCAAGATGTTTTTCTATATTACAGTATGATGGTTTTCGGTTGTCTATCTACGAGATTTTAAGTAAATTCGAAGATGGATTTTTTTATTTTTCAAATTTCACTGGAGTACACTTTTGCCAATATGAGAATTTTGAGGCAATATATAAAAATTTACATTTGCCCTATGGCAGCAATAGTTTATGTACCTAATGAACACACTATACCCTTAGAACGTGTCAAGTTTGAAAACGCTGCTCGTATTACTTTCGGAGACAAAAATGGGGAATACGTAACTTATTTTAAACTGTCGCAAAATTAGACATTTTTAAAATCTATTTTCTTAAGGTCTGCAAACTTGAAACCGTATGAATTCATTTTTCATTAGACATACAATTCAGGTAAAAAATATCTTCCTTGAAACAAAAATATTTGTCTTTTTATAGCATCTGCAATTTTCGAAAATGACAGGTGACGAAATTGGTGCCTCCGTGTTGGTGAAGTTTGATATTTTTTTTTCTCGTAAGTCATGCCGTTAATCATAAAACGAAGTTGACTTTCGGGCTACCTGGTGAGAGGTGCACGAAATTGAAAATACTCAATGAAATCTAAAATATCAACTTTTGGACCCGTGTCGATCTCTAGTGGAATCACCCATAGTTAATGAAGGATGGAGACGAACAGTTCATATTTTGGATGTCGAGGATTTAAAGAGCAGCGTAAATCTTCCATTAGTTTAAGTACTAGTTAACGCAAGGGGACAGCAGATCTCGTGTGCACATGCCTGACAGTGGATGTCTCCGAGTCAATAACGCAATCGACCGGGAACAGCCTCGGCCTTCAGGAGCACAACGCGCTTTCCTACATAGCAGAAGGCGTCTGCACGTAGCCTGCAGCAGTTCTTTGGCTTTTTTGACGTTATTGTTGAGCCCATGTCAATCACAATCGAACAAAATGGACTTTCGCGGTGACAGCAGCGCAAACTTCCTAATGACCATGCATTTCGCTCAGTTAGTGAACCATGAACGTTTTTGCACCGAACGTAAACTTAGCGTTAGTATACTGGAGAGTGTTCAACGATGAATAGTGTAGCCCACTGTCTTCCGCAGCAGTTTATCAGTTCAAAAGATATGGCAACACTAATCTCATCTAGCGCTTGGCATAGGGCTTCCATGGTATTTTCTTCTACTCGCCGCTGGCATCTTTTCATTTCTTAGTCGCTCTTTTTGTTGTCATGACACGTACTTTGTTTGCATGAGTGCATGTCTACTGTTTTTTCCATCACGAATCCGACCCGTCGTGTAGGTTCGAAGTTTGCGCCTCCGTTTGCTTTGTTGGCGTGGTGATTGCCGTAAAACGGAACAGTCTACTGTTCTTCGCAAAGTTGACTACAGTCGACACACTCGAACGTGGAAAAACTAAGTTCTGCATGCATGCAGTTCTGCATACTGCATGCAGTAGGCCAAAAAGCCCACTAAGTAGGATATCGAAAAACAAGGCTGATATAAGGACCACAATACGCTTCCGGTGCCCGACGAGTATGCGTGCATCTGCGTACTGTAGTGGAGCATACGCACTAACGCGTATGCGCCTTCAAAAGAAAACGAAGAACCCCGTGCTCTGATTGCGCGAGAACCTGTGCCGCCTTTGCCAGGCTTGCTGTTCGCCCATTTTCCGTCGCGACCTCGTTGCGACTCCTCAGTTCGAACAAACATCATCGCATTTGGTGGAGGCTGCTGAGATCCCTAAGCAGACCTGGAGCTCCACTTTCGCAAGTTGGCCGAAAGACCACCGTACAACATGACTGACGCAGTCGCCAACCAGCCCATCCCAGCACAGCCAGCACCATCGGCTGCCCCGTCGGCCTGCCCCGGTGCTACCCGTCAGCGGGACCCACCAATCTTCAGCGGCCGTGGTGAGCAAGACGTCGAAGACTGGCTCTCCTTGTACGAACGCGTAAGTGCCAGCAACAAATAGGACGACTCTAAGCTTGCCTATGTTATCTTTTAATTGGCTGACGTCGCCAAGCTATAGTTCACCAACCGCGAAACCACCATCGCCAATTGGTCCACCTTTAAGACCCTCGTGACCGAAGCGTCATGAAGCTTATCACGTCATGAAGCTATCATCGATTGTTCCCGTGCCGAAGTGTCCCTTGTGCCAACATGCGAATTTCCACCACCCGACCACTCTCCTCTGCTCTGCAAACTCATCGCTGGCGACGACATCACCTTGCCTCCTGAAGCTTCGGTCCGTATTAGCCTTTCATGTATGGCGCAACCTGACGGCACGGTGGTGTTTACGCCATCTTCGGTTTTTACTGAACGCAAGGGCATAGTTCTCCCATTTGTTGTTCTTACAATTGCGTCTGGTTTAACCGTAATGCTGGTTACCACTGCAACTACCCCATTGGCTTACTTCGTGGTCAAATGGCAGGATATGTGCAACCTGTCGACCATATCGATGATATTATTCTTCCCGACGAAACACCATGTCACATTGCTGCAATCACTCATGCGTCTGAGCCATCAAGTTCGTCAGCCTTCGGCAATGCTATTCACGCAGACCTTCCCCTCTCGCATCGCCGCCAACTTGTTGCTGTCCTTAACAAGTTTCGTTCTTCTTTTGACTTTCAAGAACCTGCTTTGGGCCGCACCACGACTATCACTCATACTATTGACAACGGCTCACATTCACCTCTGCGACAGCGTCCTTACCGCGTTTCCACCGAAGAGCGCCACGTCATTACGGAGCAAGTAGATGACATGCTTAAACGTGGAGTCATACAGCCTTCTCAAAGCGCTTGGTCATCACCTGTGGTTCTGGTAAAGAAAAAAAGATGGCACCATACGATTTTGCGTGGACTATCGCCGCCTAAACAATATTACGAAAAAAGATGTCTACCCGCTACCACGAATAGACGATGCTCTTGACTGTTTACAAGGCGCCGAGTACTTTACATCCTTGGATTTGCGTTCTGGGTATTCGCAGGTGCCAATGGCTGAATGTGATCGCCCTAAAACAGCCTTTGTAACGGCGGATGGCCTATATGAGTTCAAAGTCATGCCATTTAGGCTCTGCAACGCGCCTGCCACATTTGAGCGCATGATCGACGCCATCTTGCGTGCTCCATCTTGCGACGCCATCTTGCACAAGTGGAAAACCTGCTTGTGTTACCTGGACGACATCGTAGTCTTTTCATCTGATTCCCGACACATCTTGCTTGCCTCCACGAGATTCTGACGTGTCCAACCTCTGTAGGCCTACAACTTAACTCCAAGAAGTATCACTTCGCAGCACGAAAACTAACCATCTTGGGACATGTCATCACAAGACACGGTGTTCTTCCGGATCCCGATAAGCTTCGAGCGGTCGCTGAATTCCCGTTGCCCACATCACTGAAAGCCCTAAGAAGTTTTGTCGGTCTCTGCTCCTACTTTCGTCGCTTCGTGCACAACTTCGCGTCCATCATCGCACCTCTCACGAGTCTGCTTTCCAACAGCAAAGGCATATCTGCATGGTCACTTGTATGTGACGACGCATTTCGCCAGCTGCGCCACCTGCTGACCTCACCACCTATTCTTCGTCACTTCGACCCCGCTGCTGCCACAGAAATTCACACCAATGCAAGTGGCACCGGTCTTGGTGCAGTTTTGGCACAACGGAAAGGCACCCAAGCTGAATACCTAGTCGCCTGTGCAAGTCGCGCTCTCAAGAAGGCTGAATTGAATTACTCCGTGACAGAGAATGAGTGTTTGGCCATAATCTGGGCGTTGACGAAGTTTCGCCCGTACCTTTACGACCGTCCTTTCGACGTGGTCACAGACCACCACGCTCTATGTTGGCTGTCCACCTTGAAAGACCCGCCCGGACGCCTGGGGCGTTAAGCACTTCGATTGCAAAAATACGACATCCGTGTCGTATATCGTTCCGGTCGCAAGCATGCGGATGCCGATGCACTATCGCGATCGCCATTAACACCAGATGTGACTTCTCTGTCACCCCTTTTTGCCACCTTGTCACCAATCGACACCACTGACATGATTTCGGAGCAGCGTAAAGACCCATACCTTGCATTGCTACTCGACTACCTTACCAATCCGTCTGCTGTCCCTTTCACGAGAGCGCTACGCCGGCAAGCAGCCCACTTTTCCGTGAGAGACAACATTCTGTACCGCCGCAACTATATGTCTGGTGGTCGGAAGTGGCTCCTTGCTGTTCCAACTCACATGCGGTCTGACATCTGCATGAATTTCCATGCAGAGCCCCAAAGTGCTCACGCAGGTGTCCTGAAAACCTACGAAAGGCTGCGCCAACGATATTACTAGCGAGGAATGTATTGCTTTGTGCAGAAATATGTTCAGTCTTGCACCACTTGCCAACAGAACAAGACACCTCCGCGGCACCTTACTGGCATGTTACAGCCACTCCCATGCCCGGCCCGCCCATTCGACCGCGTAAGTATCGACCTCTATGGCCCCCTCCCATATAGTCGCTCTGGAAACCGGTGGATTATTGTCGGCGTCGATCATCTGACACGCTACGCTGAGACTGCAGCTCTACCGGCAGCGACCACCCATGAAGTTGCACTCTTCATTCTCCGCAGCTTCATTCTGCGCCATGGGGCTCCACGCGAATTACTCAGTAATAGGGGTCGAGTGTTCCTGCCGGATGTAATACAAGCTATTCTCGCTCAATGCAACATCATACACCGGAAAGCTACCGCATACCATCCACAGACGAATGGTCTCACTGAACGGTTCAACCACACACTTGGCGACATGCTGAGGATGTACACCTCCTCCGACCACACTAACTGGGACGCTGTATTACCATTTGTTACATTCGCTTGTAACACCGCGACGCAAGCGACTACCGGTTTTTCCCCGTTCTTTCTGTTGTATGGCCGCGAACCATCCCACCCACTCGACACCATACTCCCGTACTACCCTGATGCATCGGAGTGCTCCCCGCTTTCGGAAGTCGCCAGATACGCAGAAGACTGCCGTCAGTTGGCTCGGTCTATGACAAGTGAGGCTCAAGGTCTACAAAAGACCCGACATGACGACGTTCATCACATAGCGCCTACGTTTCGTACTGGCTCTCTTGTGTGGCTTTGGGTGCCCCCGCACGTTCCTGGCCTTTCTTCTAAGCTTCTGGCCCGGTATCATGTTCCATACCGTGTCATTGACGCAACCTCACCGGTCAATTACATCATCGAGCCCCTAACACAATCACCAGATTTGCGCCGTCGAGGATGCAACACCGTACACGTCGATCGTCTCAAGCCCGACTACGACCCCCTCATTGTGCCTACTCCCTGAGTCGCCAGGATGGCTACTCTTCAACCCGGGGGTATTGTAGTGGAGCATACGCACTAACGCGTATGCGCCTTCAAAAGAGAATGAAGAACACCGTGCTCTGATTGCGCGAGAACCTGTGCCGCCTTTGCCAGACTTGCCGTTCGCCCATTTTCCGTCGCGACCTCGTTGCGACTCCTCAGTTCGAATAAACATCATCGCATTACGAACATATCGAGGTGCGGATCATTAAGGGCGGATCACTTTATGGTGCCAGGCTGCTTTCTTATGCTGCTATCGTCGCTTGGCGAAATGCAGGCAAAACCATATATAACAGAGCCAGTGAACCAATAGCATATCTAGAAGAACAATTGGCAGTTAAAGGGAAATTAGAAAGCGACGCTATCTTTAGCGTATCATTAACGTACAGCTTCACAATCCCAAAAACACCACTCTTACCGCGACACGACTCTCAGTAAAGGAGAAAACGCGCAAAAAAATGGTTGTGATTCCAATTTCTGATTTGAGTACCAAAAACCATGACGTAGAAAATTTCTAAGGTGTCTACTGGACCCTACGTAGTTTTCGATCGATAAAAATGAAGTACATTGTAATCTGCGGGTGCGGTAGTCCTAGCATTAAAAATTTTAGAAAATTTCTTTGAGCTAGTGTTGCGAAAAGACAAGCAATATACACATTGAAATTAGTGACGTCACACACACGGGAATTTTGGTGCGCAATTTAAACATGAAACTTCAACTATGATTTTCTCTGCTATAATAATGAACCTATGATAGTAAAACATATGGTATAAAAAAAATCTCATAGTACACTTTGTAAATCTAAAGGAAGTGATTGTTCCTGTTTAGTGTCCCTTCAACACTCGGTAATATGCGTATTTGTCTAAAACTGGCATGTTGAATTGAATGTGATTATTGTATAGTTCAAGAATATTGGACAACTTCTGTAATGGTTATTAGCCCTTCGCTCTACGCTGCTTACGTTGGTGTGAATCTCTGTGTAGACGTATTCGTCGAGGTGCGCAAGTATCGGCGGCGTCTGCAGGCGTCGTTAGGGAGATTTAGAATTGCGCACCGCGAGCCCTTGTGGTGTGGTCACTGCCACTGCGTATGCGTCGTAGCGCGAGTCGGCGTACGCATTCGTAGACCGCACGCAAAAAATTCGAAATTGCGTGTGATGACAGCGACCCGCATGTGGCCCGCAAGCGCTGGTTTTGAGTCTACGATGTCGCTGCGATCGTGCGTTGCGGATCGCTGCTGGGCAAACGCTATTCTAAAACTCATATGGCGCCCGCTACGCCCGCAAGGCCCGCAGCGCTTGCAAACGGTATTCTAAAACTCCCTATTTTAGTTCTTGAGATCCTTTTTCCTGCGGCGTTTCCCACTTGAACTCGACATCGGTCCTTGTAAGGTTAGCGAGTGGCTCGGAAACGTAGGCGATAGTTTTGACGAACCACCTGAACTGGACGCATAGACCAAGAAATTGACGCACGGCCTTCTTGTCGGTGGGTGGTGGTGGAGGAGGAGGAGGAAAAAGCTTCATTCAGGAAAAAAAAGGTGAATGCAGGCGTTTGCGGTCGGGCCCTCAGTTCAGGACTCCGCTGGCACGAGCGCCTCGCTGGGCCTGGTCAAGCAAAGCCATGGCTGTGCTTGGCTGCGTCCGCAAGCCATGCCTCCCACTGCCTGTGTAACATGTGTAGAAGGTTAGTAACGTGTAGACTGTGGATGTGTGTGGGCCTTTTGGTGCACACCATTGTTATGTGGCTGAGTGTCAGTGTGTCTGAACACCATGGATATGTTTCTCTAAATTGTGTGGGATATATTATACTTGGGTGGCACGAATTTGGAAAGCTATTGGTTTGGATGCGTCTCCAATCCCTGCTGGGTGGTGGGAAAGTGACGATTTAAGCTGTTTTCCGCGGGTCGGGCGAACGCCAGCCTTGCTAATGACGTGGCCTAGGAACAAGAGCTCTTCGTATTCTAAGATCGCGTATAAGTACGTCGTCCAAGTACGCGAAACAAGTCAAGTCAAGTCAAGTTTATTAAATAGTTCAGTTGAGTTACATGGTTAGCGTTATTACAGCAGGAGGTCCCAAAGTTTCAGAGAAACTGACAGGGGGACCTCCTATGGCTACATGGATGGGGTAATTACAAAAAGTACAGCAATAGTATACGGACTTGTGAGTAATAATGAATAATCTTGATTAACAATAAAAATATGATCAATACACAACATAATGGTAATACTCACTATTGAAAAATAACAAGGAAATAGTCAAAAGCAAGTGAAGACAACAAACAATATTAATGAACTCTACGTGACAAATGCAACACGTTTCATTATCAGTGTTATCAATTATACAAAGGCAAATTGAAGTAGTGAAATAGCACAGAACTGTGGAGAGCTATTAACAGTTAATTACACAAATCGGATGAGTTGATTAATTCCTGAACGTAACATTTCTTACTGCACGAAGTGAAAATATGGATGGTATGCGATGACTTCAATTCGAAAGGCAATAAATTCCAAATGGCTATGCTAGTAAATAAGGTTGAGAACTTGCCGTAGTTTGTCCTTACGTCCGGCAAAAGAAGATTATTGCACTGGGAAAACCGGGTGATGTTACCATTAGTTAAGTGACGATGATCAATGCATGCAATAAAAATGTCATGCGTGATGAGTGTAAAGGCGACAATGGACATTCTATGACAAAATAATTGTCTCAATGGGAGTATGTTAAGCTGAGGAAACAACCAGCTGCAGGAGCAGTAAAATGGGCTGAAAGTCATTAATCTAACTGCTTGATTCTGAAGTCGCTGCAAACGTTCGATGTGCGTGAAATATGTGTTGGCCCAAAATGATACGAAATATGGCTATGAATATAAGCAAAATAGAAAGTACCTATGGTGTGAGGTGGAAAATAAGTTCGTGTCTTGATGATAACGTGAATACCAAATGCAATCTTTTTAACGAGTGATGCTGCATGTTTATGGAATTTTAGTTCGCTATCTAAGATGACGCCAAGAAACCGCGCTTCACTGGAAATGTTTATGACGGTATTACCAATGTGAAGGGAAGGTTGTATGTCAAGTGAAATGCGCGGGAAATGTAACAAAATAAACACGGTTTTAGTAGCATTGATCTGAAGATAATTGGCCTGGCACCATAAAGTCATGTTATGTAAATCTGTGTTGAGGTCAGACTGGAGTGAAGAAACTGATTTAGATGACTGAAAGATGGTTGTGTCGTCAGCGTGAAGTATGCACATGGTCCTTGAAAGAATGGTAGGTAGATCATTAATAAACATGAAAAATAAAAGTGGGCCTTAAATTGATCCCTGTGGAACGCCAACGTTAATTAGTTTGGGCATTGAAAGATGGCCATTAACATGAACCATTTGAGACCGGCTACTGAGGTAGCTCTTAATAAAACTTAGTGGCGGACCAGACATACCAAATGATTCGAGTTTAGCAAGTAGAACGTGATAATTTAGAGTGTCAAAAGCCTTCGTCAAATCGATAAACACAAATCCCACAAGTAAACCTCTATCAATAGCTTGTTTAATTTCCTCCGTTAAGGTAATTAGTGCCAGCTCAGTTGAATATCCTTGACGGAATCCGAATTGTTGTGGAGATAAAAGATTAAATTTTTTCAGATAACGCAATAATCTGAAATAGAATAACTTTTCAATTACCTTACCGAAGAAAGGCAGGATACAGATTGGCCTATAATTCTGTACAAAAGTCTTATCACCCTTCTTAAAAACTGGAACTATTTTACCAACCTTAAGGCAGCTCGGAAACACACCCGCTGAAAACAACTTGTTAGTAATTACTGCCAAAGGTGGTGATAATAAGTTTGAAACTAGTTTTACTTTAAAAGGATCATTATTATCTAAACCAGCACTTGTGGTCTTTAGTGATGTGATGACATGAAGGACTTCATTTGCAGACGTGGAATGAAGTTAAAAGAATGAGTACACCGTGGTATATTGCGTAAATGGCCTGGTGATTGCTGCGTATCCGCAGATGCGCAGAAATGCTCACTGAACGTGGCGGCCCCTCTTACAGGGTCGGTATACATTTCGTCGCCTTGATTTATTTTTATTGTGGGCTCTGAGCAGTTTTTCATGTTCAAAAATTCTTTATTGACTTGCCAGCAGCGTCTCGTGTTACCTGTGTTTTTTACAATGAGATTCCGGTAGTAATTGCGCTTAGCATGCCTAAGTAAGGAAGATAATGTTGCTGAGTATTAGTGAAAGCGGCATTTTAATGCGAGGTTATAAGGCTGCGACTTTAGTTTCTTATGAAGATTATTCTTTTTATTAATGGACTTCAACAACGAGTTGCTTATCCCTGGATTTCTAGGGGCACGATACCACTTCGTGACAGTAGTGGAAGTGGGGCATGCATCTATACCTGAAGCTATTACTTCTGAGAAAGACTCAAAAGCCTTTTCTGCGCAGTCTAGATTAGTCACCGATGTCCAGTCTACTGTGCTAATTATTCGCACAAACTTGTCCGCGTCGAATCGGCGTTTTGTAAGGATGTTACTGGCCTTGGTATTTTCGCAGCCCAGAATGAAAAATACGGGATTATGGTCTGTAATGCTATGATCTATTACACCTGCAACGTGTTCAATGGAAATGTTGGAGATGATATGATCTATTAGGGTATTTGAACCTAGTAAATTGTTTCTAGTTGGTGCTAAGATATGCGACGTAAAGCCATAGCAGTATAAACTGTTCATATATTCTAAGCACGATGCACTATCAGGATCATTAATGTTTATATTAAAATCACCACTTAAGACAACGTTTTTATTTTCCCTCACTAGGTTATTAAGAATGATGCTTAACTGATTACAAAAATCGGAATACGACGATGAAGGTGACCGATAAATGGAAGCTATAGTAGTACTTCGGCTATTCAATGGTATAACACTATGGTTGAATTCAAGCCAAACTGATTCACATAAAATATTGTTGAAGGTTATGTCACTACGGCGTGTGTGGGTTAAGGATGAGTTGACAAGTATGGCACTACCACCAGCACGACAGAGCTCCCGATTACAGTATTCATAATAATAACCTGGCAATCCGTACAAGTTATCCTCATTACCAGACAACCAAGTTTCAGATACACATATGACAGAGAATGAATGTTTAAGCAAGGAAATCAACGCAACAAGGTCATCCTGGTGCTTTCTAAGACTGCGAATGTTTAAGTGAAGTAGTGATAGGGATGGTGACTTCTCGAGAAGCAATTCTGGTGTTTGCTGGCAGTCGGCCACTTGATCGTACCAGTACTGTATATATAATAGGTATAAAAGTCGCAGGTGCCGAGCAAAGGTCAAAGGGCAAGACCTTCAACTCGAAGAGGCCGTCTGGTGTTACAAACGCCGTCTTCTTTCGGTCTCTCTCGTCGACGTCTATTTGCCGATAGCCAGTCTTGAAGTCCATGGACGAAAAATACTTCCTCTTGTGCAGTTTATTCAGCCCGTTGCCTATCCGTGGGAGTTGATCAACATCCTTTACTGTGACTCTGTTCCGGCGGCGAGAACCCCAGAGAAACGTAGGTTTCCGTCCTTCTTTCTTCACTGACATCACGGGTGATGCCCCACGGACTCTTAGACGGCTGGATGATGTCGTCACGTAGCATTTCGTTGGCCTGTCTCTTTAGGGCCTCGTGTTCTCGAATTATTCCAAATAATGCACGTGGCAATATATTTTGTGAATAGGGTACTGTGCAAACGACTCGTCATTCACGTAACGATACTAATACCAATCTCCAGATTGACTAAAATCTGAACGCCAATTTTAGACAGTGATCTTGGTGGCCATGTGGGGTGTATCACACACACACAAAAAAAAACTATGCTTCAGACTAATCATGAACGTGTAGTTTATAAAGATGCGAATAAATAAACACTTACGGATAGAGGCACGTGCGAGCCGCAGGCCACGTGTTGAGACACATATAGAGTAAAAAATAGCATAAAATAATGAGAAAGAAAGAAACAGGGAGGAAGGAATAAGAAAGAAGAGAAAGAGATAGTTAAAAATAGAGAACGACAGAAACAGACATAAAGATAACATGATAGAAACAAGTAGGGAGCAAACAAAAAAGTGAGAGTGAGACAGAGATAGCAAATAAGTAGAAAGCGAGAGAGAAAAAAAGTAGAATTAAGCAGACTCAAAAAAGCTTAAAAAACACAAAAAAAGAAAGAGAAAGATTAAAAGACAAAAAGATAACTGTATATATGCAAAGACTACTCAGTGCATATGAAAATATAGATAAATGTTGGAACAGGTTGCCCAGCGACGGGTGACGGGCCCGTTCTTCGCTGTGCCAAGCATTGCGCGACTCAGCGCCAACTTCCTTCATACTCATAAATATTTTATGATTGATCGAGGTTCCTAAGTGCACGAACCTCCCACTTTCGCCGTTATATGCGATTTAAACTCTCAATGAGCAGCGCAGTCCTCGAGAGATTATTGAGGGGTTATGCCTTGTGCTAGTCCCTTTTTCACCCAGATTGGTTGATCACTCAACCGTAGTACACTGAATTGACTAAACTCAGTATTTCCCCGTCAATTATAACGCTGAAAAACGTTGACACTGGCTTAGTTCGTCTGTGCCAGGATATGTAGCATGGGTTACGGATTGACGGCAGACGAACCACAGATGCATGGAAGGACGGATGGATGGACGTATGGACGGACGAACCATGGACGCACGGATGAACGGACTGGTGAGCTCGCTATTTCAGACGAGTCAAGCGCTAACCCACAAGTTACACGTCGCTTCACGAGCTTTTAGGCCTTTTACAGCCCACCAGTGGTGCACCGTATGACGTCACTGCTCCTCACGGGTGCACTGCGGAACTGCTCACCTTAAGCCACGCGAAACTCCTCGACCTCGACCAGTTGCGTGGGGCGGGAAGTCGTTAACGCCGGCGCTGTGTTATGCCACTGCTTCTATCTTGTTCTTTCGTTAATAACATCAAACATTGGTGAGTTTTAGAATACCGTTTGCAAGCGCTGCGGGCGTTGCGGGCGAAGCGGGCGCCATAAGAGCTTCAGAATGGCGTTCGCCCTGCTGCAAACCGCAACGCACAATCGCAGCGACACCGTATACGGTGTCGCTGCGACTGATTTCGAGGCTATAGCCTCGAAACCAGCGCTTGCGGGCCACATGCCGGCCACCATCACCACACGCAATTTCGGATTTTCTGCGTGCGGGCCGTGAACGCGAACGCCGACTCGCGTTACGACGCATGCGCAGTTGCAGCGACCGCACCGCAAGAGCTCGCGGTGCGCTATTCTAAAACTTCCTATTGATCGCGGCTTTACGCAGAATGGGCATAACGATTGCCGCGTGAACATAAATTGCGCTCAACGATACGATATTGTTGGGAGAGTGGGGGTGGGGGAGAGACGCGCACATCTTAAGGACCACAGCATGTCTTCGTCCCGCTTGTGCAAGTATAGTAGAATTTTGTGAATGTTTTCCAACTCGATAACAACGTATATAAGCTGAACACCAAACAAAAGCTAGATACTGCGCGTTGCCATGCTAAGTGCATTGGCATGTACAGCTGGTTTCTGTGTTTACGCAGCAAAAGTGGGTAATGCCATCGGCACACCGATGAAAGTGAAGGGGAAGCATACGGCAAGACTCCCACTGTTGTGAGTCATGTATTATTTCACACACACGCATATATATATATATATATATATATATATATATATATATAACCTTTATTAGGCCCGAAGAACCGGCAGCCGACAGCTGAGATGAACGGACGAAGATGATGATGCTACGTGACAACGATGAGGATGCATGAGCAACACATGATAATGATGATAATGTACAGATGAAGAGGATTGGTATACTAAATGCCCACACTAATTCCCCCCCACGTGAAAGCGGCCAGCCTGGCCGCGGCAAGTCAAGGGGACAAAGAACGTCGCATGAAGGGCTTCATACGGGAGACATGGACGACCTCAGTAGTTCGATAACGGCGATCAGCTGGGGCTACAAGTGGCGTCACGCGATAATTCACTGGTGAAGTTTCTTCAAGAACTGTGTACGGCCCGATAAACCGTGGCTGGAATTTGTCGCACAAACCAGGTGTGCGAATAGGCGTCAAAAGAAGCACTTCGTCTCCAGGTTGAAAGGATACAGCACGATAGGATTCATCATAAACCAGCTTTCTGTCTTGCTGTCGGGCTTCAGTGTTTATACGAGCAAGTTGGCGGCTCTCTGCGAGCCGTAAAACGCATTCCTCTGAAGAGGATGGAGATGAATCCACATGACAGGTAAAGAAAGAGACGTCCAGGAGAGAAGTAGGGGAGCGTCCATAAACTAGGTAAAATGGTGAGTAGCCGGTTGTCCGCTGAATAGCCGTATTGTAGGCGAAAGTGACGAATGGTAGTACTACATCCCAGTTCTTGTGGTCTGGTTGAATGTAGGCGGCGATCATGTCAGAAAGAGTGCGGTGGAATCGCTCAGTGAGGCCGTTAGTTTGGGGATGATAACTAGAGGCAGTCTTGTGAGTTGTGCCAGAAGTGCGAAGAAGTTCGTTCACTAGTTGTGAAAGGAAGGCCCTTCCACGGTCACTGAGCAATACACGTGGAGCACCATGACGCAGTATAATGGCTCGGAGGATGAAATCGGCAATTTCAGAAGCTGAACCGGTAGTGACGGATGCCGTCTCGGCGTAGCGCGTCAAATGGTCAACGGCTGTTACTATCCATCGGTTTCCAGCAGCACTGACTGGAAGGGGGCCATAAAGATCGATGCCTACAACTTCGAATGGTGTGGCTGGGCACGGAAGAGGCTGTAGTGTACCGGCTGGAGCAGATGTGGGTAGTTTTCTAGATTGACAGGTAGTGCAGGACCCAACGTACCGAGCTACACTAGTGTTAATACCTGGCCAATAAAACCGACTTCGAAGGCGATCGTAGGTTTTGTGGTAACCAAGGTGACCTGCCGTCGGATGGTCATGAAGTGCTCTGAGGACTTCGGACCGAAGCGATCGGGGTAGAACGGGAACCCAGCGCTGACCGTCAGGATGGTAAATTTTGCGGTACATCACCGAGTTGTCCAGCTCAAACTGCGAGAGTTGGTGACGGAGCCTCGCATTAGGTGGACGGGAACTGCCAGTGAGGTAGCCTATAATACGTCGACAGTATGGGTCAGCCAGCTGTCGAGAAGAAAAATCGTGTGGGTCGTCCGAAGGCAGCTGGTCCAAAGAGGCGAGAGAGGAAACCGCCGTAGACGTGGTCTCCGAGGGCGTGTTGTGCAAAGTGATTGCGGAAACGCTGAGGGGAGCCGCTGGTAGTGGGCAGCAAGAGAGAGCATCGGCGTCGCTATGCTTTCTGCCACACTTGTATACGATGTCAAAATCAAACTCTTGTAGGCGTAGAATCCAGCGGCCGAGGCGTCCCGACAAGTTCTTGAGTGTCGAAAGCCAACATAAAGCATGGTGGTCGGTCACGATGGTGAAATGGCGGCCATGAAGATAGGGACGAAATTTCTGCACTGACCAAACGATGGCGAGGCACTCCTTCTCGGTGATCGTGTAGTTCCTCTCCGCTGCGGAGAGGACGCGGCTGGCGTACGCAACGACTCGCTCTCACGAACGGTTGTCGCGCTGGAGGAGCACGGCTCCTAAACCATGGCCGCTAGCGTCTGTATGGAGGAAGGTCGGTGCACCATCGTGAAAGTGAGAAAGTACAGGATCGGTCGTGAGGGCACTCTTCAATTTGTCGAAAGCCGATTCACATTCCTGAGACCACTGAAAGGGCGTACCAGAAGCAAGTAGCTTATGTAGTGGTGCGGCTATAGAGGCAAAGTTTTGTATGAATCGCCGAAAGTAGGAGGCGAGACCAAAGAAACTTCGCAAATCTTTCGGCTTGTCAGGGCGAGGAAAGTGAAGCACCGCAGCAGTTTTCTCAGGGTCTGGACGAATTCCGTCCTTGCTCACAACATTACCGAGGACCTTGATAGATCTGCTGGCGAAATGGCACTTCTTGGTGTTAATTTGAAGACCAGCGCCCGCAAGGCAAGTCAGGACCTCGTCCAAGCGTTGCAGATGTTGAGGAAACGTCGATGAAAATACAACAATGTCATCGAGTTAACTTAGGCAAGTCTTCCATTTCAGGCCACGCAGTACGGTGTCAATCAAGCGCTCAAAAGTTGCGGGCGCATTGCATAGACCAAACGGCATGACATTGAATTCGTATAGGCCGTCCGGGGTTGCAAACGCAGTTTTTTCTTTGTCCTCTTCGTGCATGGGGATTTGCCAATAGCCGGAACGCAAGTTGAGGCTTGAAAAGAATTCAGCACCTTGTAAAGAATCGAGGGCGTCGTCGATACGTGGCATGGGGTATACGTCCTTCCTAGTGACCTTATTGAGTGCTCGGTAATCGACGCAAAATCATACGGAACCGTCTTTTTTACGCACCAGAACCACTGGAGACGACCAAGGACTGGTTGAGGGTCGGATTATCTCCCGTTGCAGCATATCGTCTACGTTTTCCTCAATGATTTTTCGTTCGGCTAGGGAGACGCGGTACGGACGACGATGCACAATGGATGTTCCGTCGGTCTGAATACGATGTGCTGTAGCAGTTGTCTGACCCAGGCTGGATGAATGATCGTCAAAAGAGTTTGCATGCTTTTGCAACAAATCAAGCAGCTGCTGCTTCTGCGAGTCTGTCAAGTCCTTGTTGATGGCTGCTGTTAAGGCCGAGGAAGCAGCATGATCTCCAGGATGGCCTTTAGAGGAGGCAGGTGTAAGAGGCACGACGCACACAGGCTCCAGATCGGCAACGCAGGCGACAGTAGTGCCCCGCGGCAGTAAAATTTTATCTGGTGTGGTGTTCGTAGCAGCGAGGACAGCTGATCCATTGTTGAAGCGAGCCACACCTGATGCGAGAGCTATGCCTTTATTAAGGCAACGGGGCGATGGAGTGACCAAAATGTCACCAGAGTCGACGTCCTTGGACAAAACTGTGACTAATTGATGTTCGTTCGGGGGTAAATCGATGTCTACAGCAGCGATGAGTCGAAGTGGCTTGTAGGTTTCGTCACTAAGCAAGTGGTCTGTGTCAGTAAGATGGACGACACGTTGTGCACAACAAATAGCCGCGGAAGCAGACGAAAGAAAGTCCCAGCCTAAAATGAGTTCGTGGGAGCACGGGGATAGCACAGCGAATGGTATGTGATGAAGAATGTCGTCGATTAGCACACGGGCAGTACAGAGAGCGTAAGGGCGAATCATCGTTCCCTGGGCTGTAACCAGTGTTGGTTCATCATAAGGCGTCGAGACTTTTCGAAGACGGGTACACAAATCAGCACGAATAATAGAAAACCCAGCCCCAGTGTCCACCAAAGCATCAACGTCCACTCCCTCAACTGAGACTGCAATCATATTGTAAGGGCGCGCTGGAGGAATTGGAGTACTGTGTAGGAATGCAGTTTGTCCTCCAAAAACTGCATTGCTTAGTTTTCCGGACGCCGATCAGAAGCGAGAGAAGCAGGCTGAAGATGAGAAGAGGAGCGATGGTAGGGCGATGGTGAACGGCGTCTGGTTGATCGAAGACTACTGCGCAGTTCACCGGATGCTGGCGGAGATGGAGACCGACGTGGCGGTGACGAATAACGACGGCCCTGGTACAAGGCTCCTGCGATATAGTCTCGTTCGCGTATGTCGTACCCTCGGGGCTCATCTTGCTGGCGCTTGCGGCAAAAGCGTGAAATGTGACCACGATAGCCGCAATAGTAGCACGTAGGGCGAGTCGATCGATAAGGAGGGTGGTAGCTTGTGTTAGATGCACCGGGAGAGAGAGCAGTGAGAGGGACAGATGATGGCTCAGGCGGTGGTGATGCAAAGCTCGTGGGAAAGCTTCTGGGAGGTGCGGCAGCAACCGACGCGTACGTTCGTGGTGGCGACGTCGAGCTGACGGTGCCTGATGGTGTGGCGACGGCATGCGAGAACGATGGGAGAGTACGATCGACAGTGGGCTGCAGGTGGGCCATATGGGTCATGGACGTAAGCTCCTCCCTGATGACATCCCGCAATGACGTTGAAGAAGGCTGAATGGTACATACTGAAGGTAGTGTGAATCCCATTGATTCTAATTCTTCGCGTATTATCACCCTTATCGTTTCTCGTAGGTTTGGATCAGTCGTAATACGGGCCGCGTCACTGTCCAGTTGTAGGCGCATCGACTCAAGTTCTTCGAGGCGCTGACAGGTTGTCGCAACGTCAGCAACGGTAGCCGGATTCTGGATTGCAAGGGCATTGAATGCGACGGGTCCAATCCCCTTAAGAAGCTGGCGTACCTTGTCTGACTCTGTCATTGGGGTGTCAACCCGGCGGCAAAGTGAAAGGACATCCTCGATGTAGGATGTATACGGCTCCCCGATGTGCTGTTTCCGAGTCGCAAGAGCTTTCTTTGCGAGAGCTGAACGAACAGCCGGTGTGCCAAAGACATGGCGAAGCTGATCTTTGAAGGCTGACCAGTCGGGTATGTCGATGAAGTGGTTGAGGAACCCCGTCTTCGCGACACCCGTGAGGTAGAATGACACGTAAGCGAGTTTGTAGGTGTTATCCCACCGGTTAGCAGCGCCGACACGTTCGAAATCGTCCAGCCATTCCTCCACATCTTCCCCGCGCATACCAGCGAAGGGATGGGGCTCACGCTGGAGGCTGTTAATGACGTGAAAAGGCGCGGCACGCGGTGGTGGAGTGGGAACGGCTGCAGCACCGACCTCTTCTTGGTGCGACATATTTCCGGACACCTGGCCCAAGCGGCGACCTGAACGTAGCTCCAGGGGGTAGAGTGGTCGAGAAGATGACGGGGGATCCAACAGAACGCTCCACCATGTATGAAGTCTTGGTTTGGAAGACCTTTATTAGGCCCGAAGAACCGGCAGCCGACAGCTGAGATGAACGGACCAAGATGATGATGCTACGTGACAACGATGAGGATGCATGAGCAACACATGATAATGATGATAATGTACAGATGAAGAGGATTGGTATACTAAATGCCAACACAACAATATATATATATATATATATATATATATATATATATATATATATATATATATATATATCGTTGATTTGATTGAAACTTTCACGTTTAAAATTCATTAAAATTCACATAGATACACAATAAAAACTGGCTGGGGAGATAACTGTCGTGGTAGCTCAGTGGTGGAGCATCGAACGCTTTATTCGAAGGTCGCACGCTCGGATCCTGCCCATGGCAAGTTATCTTTTCACCCCCTTGTCTTTCTTTCTTCACATTTACAATTGACATTACAATTGGCCTGATAACTTGCCCTATACTTACCTTGGCATTATTGTCTGTTATATCTCAATATTATTGTGTCTAAACACGAAAACACGGGCCCTTAAGTATACACTGGTTTCCCATATATATATATATATATATATATATATATATATATATATATATATATATATATATATATATATATATATATATATATATATGTGTGTGTGTGTGCGTGTGTGTGTGTGTGTGAGAGAGAGAGAGAGAGAGGGCGGTCTCGTTATCAGTGTCGGGAGGCTTGATGTCGGCACCAAAGGAAGGTGTTCCGGCTAAAAACTTAAAAACATAATAAAAATTTGAAAACTCGAGAGGACAAATTATGTCGTTTTATAATATCAGGCCAGTCCGCAGTATGTATTCTGTAAGTTGCACGATTTATTGCAAGAGAAGCGAGAAAGAACTTTAAACTTCATCACATTCACTTGTTAAGTTTTGTACCACTCCCATCAGCTCTGGGCTCTGTTTAAAAATTCCTATACATTCCAGCATTCCTTTTATCGCCATGAACAATCCTGCTACATTTACCTCAGCCACAGCTGCCTGGAACACTCCTATCAGAGTGTCACCTTTCTCCCCAAGTCATGCGTGACATACCACAAACCAACACATCTTGGGCATTATTGTTCACTGCACTGTTTACAAGAGCAAAGCAATTTTATGTGCCACTTAAGCACAAACAGCAGTAAACGAGAAATATGAGGTACAGACTTGATATGAATCACCTGTAAACGTGTTTAAGTAAGTACGAACTACAAAACATTTACACGTATCCCTACTTAGAGGCTATGACTTGCCACTGCAAGTTATAAAGCTAATAACCGCCATGGCCTCGTACATACAAAATGTTGTCACGCTGCTCAAAAAAAAAAAAAACACAGAAGTATACATTCATTCTGTTAGGCCTAATATTAGCCAATTTCGCCAGACAATGGCAAACCAGCATTTACGAATGCAACATTTGTAGTTTGCGCGCACTTAAGAGTAGTGTGAAGCTCAAATGTCAACCGATCTTGCCATTTTTTAACAAAAGATGCAATCTCGCGTGTAATCCACGTTGCACTTTCCTAAGGGCATATATTGGTCACAGGATTCGCTGCGGCTTAACGCTATGTATTTGTTTGTTAGCCTTTCTAACCTTTTGCACACGAAACGACATAATTCAACCTCCGTTCGCGGCGTCCGCTCAGTAATTGAAATCTTTCCATTATTCCCAGAATTTCCCATTATGGGTTCTATATTTTCTTTACATATGCATATGTAGATGTGTTCTTTCAGCACGCTATTCAATGAACGTCTAAACTTATCAAATTTTTGCTCAAGCCTTCCCTTTCATACAAATTCTTCCGCTCGATTGCCGTTTGATTGCCTCGAGAGCAAGGCCCTTTAAAAGACTAGTGCTTCATTCAAAGGACTCGAAGATGAGGGAGGATTGCCTCCGCGTCCCCTGCAGCTGTCGGCGAAATTTCTACAATGTCAGCCCATAAGCCAGAGGCGCCGAATGTGAAGAAAATGGCTCAATTTTTTGATATAGTACTTGTGCACTGTTGTTCAGTGGGGCAGTGTTTTACAAGCGTCCCAGATGGAACAAACTAAGGAAGCCAATAGCACTAATATAAAAGGAAAACAAACTTATACTAAGGTACTAGTGTGTGTTTTAGACTGCATTGCACGTTGCGATTTTCTAATATCATTATATGTTTCAAAGTTGAACAACACACCGCATTTTAACATAGTCTCACGCATTCATTCTTGCACATGTCGGATCCTTTTCAAGCGATAATTTTTCATTCAAAAAGAAAAAAAAACGCATGAACGCATTTTTATACTGGAGAATCCAAAACATGGCAGGAAGGGTGAGATGGAAACTTTCGATAAAAAAATTTAAAGATGCCAGGTAAAGTGGGAATCGATGAAAAGCGAAGCACGAATGAGAATTGCTGAAACGTCACTGTAAAATCAGCACAACGCTACGAGGTAGAAGTAAATGATGCCGTACATGACTTCCGTGTCGGGATTATCATGTTTGGATGTGTCGTTTACCTTCGCCATCTATTCACGTCACGTGATACCAAATTTAGTATATGTGGAGCTAGTGAAACGACCACGAGCACGCTATGAGCGGGGTTTATTGTCACGTTCTTACATGACACGCGTTTCAGGATTATCATGTTTGCACCAGTCATATATTTCGTCTTAAAACTCCCATTGGAGCAGCAAAAAAAGTTTTTCAAGCAAGCAAGCATTCCGGTTTGGCCGCATTGCGCATGTTCATGATGATGGCTCGAAAGTGCGCATTATACCAGTACTAATGCTTGCCGCTTTCGCGCTTCAATTGACGGTCATAGCTCCTTGCCCGTGGTGGCCGCTTTTAGGACTAAGTGGGTGTTAAAAAAGAATGGTAATCTTATCCAGTCTACAAAGTTCATCTGCATTTCACGAATATTAAAATAATCGAATTAGATCAAGATTATATTCATCGTGCAACGAACAATACTCCACTTACACACAGGAGTGCAGCGCAGAGGAAGCACGTTCACTCTATCTGCCACACACATCAAGATTGCGTGCGGAAGGGTGTCGATTGGGCGAGACAGAATGCGTGCAATGGCGCAACAACAATTCTTGTCGCCCACATCGCAGCTGCCGTTGCAGCGGCAGCTCACGAGTCCACAACCCTGTCTCCAGACACTGGAAAACCTGCCCCAATGTGTCTTACGTGGCTTTTCTGAAGGAAAAAAAATCATGGCATATCCACGGAGTAAGTGATGATGAGTGGGGCGAAGCGTCCAACCATTCGTCCGTGCATTCATTCGTGCATCCGTTCGTCCGAGCGTCTGTCTGCCTGTCCATCCGTCCGTCCATCTAGTGAACACTCCAAGTACCGCCATTTCGCATCTTTTCCTCATATTTTCTTCATATACAAGTACCACCATCTAGCGGACATTCGAAGGACTAAACGAAAGGTGGCTACTAATACGACTACAAGGGATATACGACCCACGGCGTAAGGAGCTTCGCCGCTAAGAAAGGCGTTTGCAGATATGCCTATACCACCCCTACGCACGCCTCTGAAGAAACAGTGAGCTACCGGCACAAATTAGACGAAAAAGCACAACGTGAACGCTTGGGACATTCCCTAGGGCTGACCAGCATTTATACATGAAACATAATTTATACTTCACCCGTGCTTATCATAAATCTTCTTGCTGAAAAAAAAGAAGAAAACGAGAGGAAGAGAAGATAGAGAGAATAAATTGAGAGAAACTTTTGATTGATATTGAAACGTGTATGGAAGTGTCGCACCGACACAGCTGAATTGGCACCCAAATGAAGGAGACGACAAGGAGGTGGTAGTGCGTTGGACTCTGAAGTTGCTCCCGTTGGCCTGCTTGACTGTGCGCTCTCTAAGCCGTTAGCAAGACCAGCTCTCGGTGAATAAATCTTTCCCGTAACATCTTTTGGTGGAAGGTGCTGGGTCTTCACACAACCCGGCTCTGGAACTCCGCAGTGGACGCCAGCTTTGTCCAGCCACGATGCCTAAAACTGGCACTCAGGCCTCGCCATCCGCGCCGGCTCCATCGCCTGTGATTCCCCCCCATCTTCTCGACCCTGGCACGTTTTCCGGGACGGACAGCACGGACGTCGAAGAATGGCTCGCATTATTCGAGCGCGTCAGCAAGCACTACAGGTGGGACGAAACGCTTATGCTGGCAAATATTCTATTCCACCTACGTGGTACGGCACGCGCCTGGTATGAGACGCATGAAGAAGAATTAACCAGCTGGGACACATGCAAGCAAAAACTTCGCGATTTGTTCGGTCGGTCAGTTGCTCGTCAGATGGCAGCCAGGCAGGAACTCGCGTCGCGTGTTCAATCATCGACGGAGTCGTACGTCACGTACATCCAAGACGTACTGGCACTGTGCCGGAAGACGGACAAAAACATGTCCGAGGCGGACAAGATCAGCAACGTGTTGAAAGGCATTGCTGATGATGCTTTCAACATACTAATGTGCAAGAACTGCACCACTGTCGACTCCATCATATCTGAATGCCGGCGATTTGAGCAAGCTAAAAGCAGGCGAATCACCCACCAAATCGCGAGATTACCAAACACTGCTGCGACTTCGTCTTGCGAGGATTCTGCAGCGCCCCGTTCACTCGCCCCTCCTGCCAATATCGCAAGGATTGTTCGCCAGGAGCTGGAAGCCATGGCACCCGCTTCCTATCAGCCCCCTGCACAAGACAACTAAGCAACAGTTTCGCTTATTCAAGCTGTCGTACGTCAGGAGATTGCTAACCTAGGCGTCCAGGTTCCCCAGCCCGACAAACTTATGCCGCAGCCCATGAGCACTCCCGTCCACAACGCTGACCACCACTCTGCTCCACTTGTCGCTGCGGCAGCTTCGGCTCCTCGGTTTCCACCACGCTACCGAAATCCATCTGAGTGGCGCACGCATGATGATCGACCAATCTGCTTTTCTTGCTCTCGAGTTGGGCACATCTCCCGCCATTGCCGCAACAGGTCGTATTTCCGGCCAAGCTTTCGTAATGTAGATCGCCGTCAGGACCGCGGACACTATTCGCAACCCGGTTTTCCGGATGACCATACTCTGGACCCTTCAGCTCGCCGTTCATTTCCACGCTCCGAACCATCCTACGCTGACGTCGTCGCCCAGAGAAACTGGTCCAGCCGCTCGCCGTCACCTCAGGGTCGGCCGTCACGCTCCCCTCAACGCCGCCGCTCTCCGTCACCGGCTTATTCTGCCCATTCCCCGGGAAACTGACGAGTGCAGCTCCTAGAGGTGGCGCTGCGTTGACGACTCGGAACGAAAACCCTCAACCGGCTACAAATTCAAGACGCAATTTACTTCGGGTGTTCGTTGATGGCCACGCCGTTACTGCTCTAATTGACACTGGTGCCCAAGTATCTGTTATGAGTTCTACACTTCGATCTCGCCTGAAAAAGGTTCTCACACCAGCTATGTTCTCTACTATTCGAGTTGCCAACGGAAGTCGAACATCGGTGCTTGGTATGTGCACTGCCCGCGTTACTGTTGCTGGCCACCACACTTCCGTTCTCTTCGCAGTCCTCGATGCTTGCCCACACGACGTCATCCTTGGAATTGACTTCTTAACCGCCCACTCCGCCCTCATCGATTGTTCTACCGGTATCTTACGGCTCGAATTGCCTTTGTGCTCCGATTTCACTCCTCCAAGTCGCACTCGGCTACGATCCGTGGAGTCTCTACGGCTACCGCCCCAGGCTGCTATGTACATTCCTCTGTCACCCTTCCCGTCCGTTCCTGATGGAGACTATCTGGTAGCTCCCCTCATTGATTTGACTCTTACGCACCACATCGCACTACCACATACTATAGTGGTTGTTTCTAACAACACGGTGCTACTTCCAGTTCTGAACTTCTCTACGTCGACCCAAGTGCTTCCCCAAGGCATCACTTTAGCCGATCTTTCCACCCTTGATGAATGTTCGATTTGTTCTTTCACACCTGACACTAAGACCATGACGAAACCTGTCATCACGTCGCAAAATAAGGCGTTCCTCGACAAAATGATATCCAGTGACCTCTTACCATCCCAAGTTGCGGCGCTCCGGGGTGTTCTATTTTCTTACCTGGATATCTTTGACGTTGACGACCGTCCCCTGGGCCGCACAAGTGCCGTAACCCACCGCATCGACACCGGCGACGCCAGTCCACTTCACAAACGCCCTTATCGCGTGTCACGTGCTGAGCGCCAAGTAATACAGACGGAGGTCGAGAAAATGCTCAGTAAAGACGTCATTGAGCCGTCATCGAGTCCTTGGGCCTCCCCTGTGGTCTTAGTTAAAAAGAAGGACAACACTTGGCGTTTTTGCGTCGACTATCGCCACCTGAATCGGATCACCAAGAAGGACGTTTATCCTTTACCTCGAATCGATGATGCGCTCGACTGCCTCTACGGCGCCAACTATTTCTCGTCCCTTGACCTTCGATCCGGATACTGGCAAATTTCGGTCGACGACCGTGACCGCGAGAAGACGGCATTCATCACACCCGACGGCCTTTACCAATTCAAGGTCATGCCTTTTGGTTTGTGCAATGCCCCGGCTACTTTTGAACGTATGATGGACTCTCTTCTTCGCGGTTTCAAATGGTCGACCTGCCTCTGCTATCTGGATGATGTAATAGTTTTCTCGCCCTCCTTCGAAAGCCACCTGTCTCGCCTCTCGGCAATTCTTGACGTTTTTCGTTGCGCTGGTCTCCAACTTAATTCGTCGAAATGCTCATTTGGACGTCGGCAGATTAAACTACTCGGCCACCTTGTTGACGCCACTGGTGTTCAACCCGACCCTGACAAAGTCCGTGCAGTCCGAGAATTCCCGGTTCCGCGTTCCACACAAGAAGTTCGCAGTTTTATTGGGCTCTGCTCATACTTCCGCCGCTTTGTCTTCAATTTCGCGGATATTGCTAGGCCCCTCACGGATCTCCTCAAAAAGAATGTGGCATTTTCTTGGGGAAGCGACCAGGAACATTCCTTCGCGTCGCTAATTACCGCCCTCACATCACCACCTGTGTTGGCTCATTTTGATCCAGCGGCTCGAACAGAGCTTCGCACCGATGCAAGCGGCCATGGCATTGGTGCTATACTCGCTCAGATACAGAATGGCACCAACCGTGTGATGGCCTACGCTAGCCGTCTTTTGTCGCAAGCGGAACAAAATTATTCCATCACTGAGCGGGAATGCTTAGCCCTCGTTTGGGCTATTGCGAAATTCCGTCCGTACTTATACGGACGTCCGTTCGCAGTCATCACGGACCATCATGCGCTTTGCTGGCTATCGACGCTTAAGGACCCTACAGGAAGACTCGGCCGATGGGCACTTCGATTACAGGAGTACACGTTCTCGGTTGTTTACAAATCTGGAAAGCTGCACAGCGATGCTGACTGCTTATCCCGGCACCCTGTTGATCCACCTAGCTCCACTGATTTGGAATCCGATGCCTGCGTTTTAGCCATCACTGACTTTCTGAACGTGGCTGACGAACAGCGCCAAGATCCGTCGCTGCTCACCATCATTGACCGCCTTCAATCGCGTTATGCTGACCCTTCTCTTAGCAGATACCTGCTTCAAGACAACGTTTTGTACCGCCGCAACTTACACCCCGACGGCGCCGAACTTTTACTCGTCGTACCGCATCACCTGCGAAAGGATGTTCTGCGACAATTCCACGACGCTCCAACTTCTGGACATCTAGGAGTCTCCAGAACTTACGACCGCATTCGACGACGAGTATTCTGGAAGGGTCTGTACCGCTCTGTTCGCCGTTACGTCACATCTTGTGACCTCTGCCAGCGCCGAAAGAAGCCTACGACTCCCCCTGCCGGTCTACTTCAACCTATTGAAGTTCCAGCCGAGCCATTTTATCGAGTGGGGTTGGACTTTCTAGGCCCTTTTCCTACTTCTACAACTGGAAATAAATGGATTGCAGTGGCCACAGACTATGCCACTCGGTATGCAATCACTCGAGCGCTACCAACCAGCTGCGCAACCGACGTTGCCGACTTCCTGCTGTACGACATTATTCTCCAGCACGGCGCTCCGACTCACCTGCTCACAGACCGTGGTCGCTACTTTCTATCTCGTGTGGTTGATGATCTACTCCGATCTTGCGCTACCCGTCACAACTTCACCACATCTTACCACCCTCAGACTAACGGTCTTACGGAGCGACTAAACCGCACACTGACGGACATGCTTTCCATGTACGTATCTACCGACCACACTGATTGGGACATAGCTCTTCCGTTCGTAACCTTCGCCTATAACTCGTCGCGTCATGAAACAGCGGGCTACTCCCCTTTTTATCTACTCTACGGACGTCATCCCTTACTGCCCTTTGACACACTGCTTTCATCAGACCACCCATCCTCCACCTCGTACGCTCAGGATGCAATCACCCGTGCCCTCACGGCACGTGCGGTCGCGCGTGCTCGGTTATCGTCGTCGCAGACAGCACAGAAGTCTCTTTATGACCGTCGACATAGAGATGCCGTTTTTTCTGCGGGATCTCTTGTTCTCCTGTGGCTCCCATCTCGACGTGTTGGCCTCTGCGAGAAACTCCTATCACGATACGCTGGGCCCTACCGAGTCATTCGTCAGGTCACACCTGTGACCTACGAGATTGTCGCTACCACAAACTCATCAGCTGCTGCTCCCAGAACGGAAGTGGTCCACGTTTCTCGTCTCAAGCCCTACAACGCCGACTCGCTCATTTAACATGCACCGAGACGGTGCCTTACGGGCCGGGGTGATGATACGTGTATGGAACTGTCGCACCGACACAGCTGAATTGGCACCCAAATGAAGGAGACGACAAGGAGGTGGTAGTGGGTTGGACTCTGAAGTTGCTCCCGTTGGCCTGCTTGACTGTGCGCTCTCTAAGCCGTTAGCAAGACCAGCTCTCGGTGAATAAATCTTTCCCGTAACAATATGTTGGGTTTAACGTCCCAAAACCACCATATGATTATGAGAGACGCCCTAGTGGAGGGTTCCGGAAATTTCGACCGTCTGGCGTTCTTTAACGTGCACCCGAATCTGAGCACACGGGCCTACCGCATTTTCGCCTCCATCGAAAATACAGCTGCCGATGCCGGGATTCGATTCCGCGACAGGCGGGTCAGCAGCCGAGTACGTTGGCCACTAGACCACCACGGCGGGGCTAAATTGAGAGAAAGCCAGGGAGGTCATCTAGCATTGTAGCATCCCGTTTGCTATTTTACACCAAGGGGGGGGGGGAGGAATGGGAAAAAAAGATGAGAAAGAGGAAGAGACAAAGTAGCGACCTTCAAGGCGTAATGTTCCTGGAACCCTTTGATAACTTTTCTTTCCCTCTCTTGACTCCGCAGCTGCACTGCCCTGCCTGAACTCCCAGCTCTCCCGAGGGGCTAAGGGCGTCACAAACTTCGAAGAAGCGTGGGAGTTTTCCTCGTAGATAGTTTACGGCACACCTCGCCCTCCTCTACACTTTCGGTGACAATCAAGCCCTGTCCAAGTCTGTTCCCTAGTGGACATTGCTGGCGGCATGTAGTAGAAGGTCTTCCGCCTTCTCTGGCTGCCGACAGGTCGACCGTAAAAAGTTTTTACGATCGCTTCTCTGTTTGGCAAGCGCCGCCAGCTCATTTTTTTTTCTCTGGTTAGTTTTATTGTTTTCAACGTTTTTGGTCACCCCACGCATAACACGAACAACATATAGGAGACAATACCAAATGCATTGGATTTCTTCTCGTTGTGGCACGTTGGGACAACCTTTTCTTTCGATCAAGCCTTGACCACCATCCGGTCAAAGCAGCCAGTACCACAATTTAGGAGAGGGTATTTTGTATTTCGTCCTGAGTAGAACTATCTCAAGGGTGCGTTTCAAGAAACTTATCTCAGCTACGTGACTATAGTGTTTGCACGGGATCCCTGAGGTGTGAGAATTTTATAAATATCTCGAACATACGGCCCACACAAGTGTCAATTGTGAGACGCCAAGAAACTCACGTGCTTAAACGGTTTTTGCCTTCGTTTCTATCGCAATACGCTGTGACGATGTCTTTCGTCATGAGAAAGTGATGCATTGTTCTGATTAGTCTTAAAATAACTATAAAAATAGCTTGAACATTTGCCTCTCAACATACTGATCAATATCGCATCTCAACGTAAGCTCAAAGAGTTCTACTTTACAGTATCGTGTGCCATAACCACAAACACATGAATTCAACGACGGTTATGGTAAGTGTGGGCAATGCGTAATTCATAAGGTTTTTGTCTTCGCGCCGGTTTGCGCCCGGAAAAACTGTGCTGAAATTGCGAGCGTAATCATCTTGTTCTTTGAAAAAAATTTCATTTACCGGTTTTGGATCTTTTACACACGTACTGCATTTTAACAAAATGGTTTGCTGGCATAGTCAGTACTTAATTTTACACTACCTTGGCTGCACCATGTCACAAGCTGGCTTCCTTACTACTCATTTGGGTCTTCATATGCAATAATACATGCCTTATAATGAAAATAAAGTCCTCTGACTACTTTCTATACTTCTGTCTTGCCACGTATATGACTCTATTTAAAGAAAACACGTCAACTCACTTAATGAATTATCTTAATCTCATTGGAGAGTCATGTGATTTAAAGTTCCTAGCTTTTTTCCTGTTAGGAAAAAAATGTGGGGATTTTGTTGTGACCCTCACAAGAATGAACGTGTCTCTTTAATGACAGCCATTTGCGTGGTAACTGAGGACTCCCCGAAATGAGCCACACATACTCTTTGTTTTTACTTTAACGCGATAAGGTTACTGAGCTCGTGTTGCAGAAAACCCGCTGCCGGTGTCGGCTCCGTTTGTTGTGAGCGAGAAATCGTCTGTGCGTCTGTGACCGAAAAATCAAGTTACCGAGATAGCCGTGGGAGGCCACTACTTGCCCACGCGTGCGCGTGATCATACTAAGAAAGCCGCGCATTCGAAAAAAAAAATGTGCCCAAGGTCAAGAGGCTTGGTTGTTTCTTTGCCCTGCCACCCCTCCCTGCTTAGCTTCCAGCGCTTTCGTCGGGACGAGGGAAGAGAGAATGCAATTGCTGCATGACACACACCTTTAAAACTCCACTCGCACTGGACGAATTCTTAAAATTTTTGCGGCGTTGAATTCATGAGGCAATAAGCTCTTCTAGTGAATTCATTCCATGGTTACTTGAAAAAGTGTTTCAGAGCCCTTTTAACCCATTTTGTTGGACAGGTGACACGAAGAAAACGAGGCCAATCGGCGATAATAGCACGCGCCAGTCCAATCTAGTGTTCGTGTTTGTGTGCGTGCGTGTGTTTGTGAGAAAAATATGAATAAGTGTGGACTTAGCAGTTGAAGGGTGCACTGGGGGCTGTATTTTACTATCGGTTTCAACTCCTAAAAGTGAAGCTTAATGGTCCCCAAACATTTCTTTGAGTTTGTTTGGCAAAACTAGACACATATACAAATTATGTTTTACGAGAGTGAGACTGCCGACTGAACGTTCTGAGTTTTTAGCCAGCCCGTTCACTCGCGGAAAGGTTACGCCATCGTACTTCACTTCCCGCCGTTTCGACCTATTACTTCATTCGCAGAAACCTATTTCTGCCAGTAATGACTGCCGCATGAGCATTAATGGCACTATTATCTTAGCATCGGTGATATATCCCCATACATTATCTTAGTCTTCTCACTTTACAGGCAGTGGTTTCTACTCAAATTTAACCAACACTGAAAGTGTCGTTACTTGCACTGCTCAGTCTCACGTTACTTCCCGTTTAAGTTTAGCTGTATTGGAGACGCTAGGTGGCGTCGAGCGGATCGGACACGTTCGTCTCGGCTCCTCAAAATTTTACCTGTTTTTGCGTTAAACTTCGTGGCTTCTTTAAAACAAAGGCAGAGAGTGTGTCTGGAAGTATGACGTGATCATTTTGACACCAAGTTATCGGTACAACGACACCGATTTCTTCCCTTCTGAAGTGATCAAGGACCTGGCATGCCCGGCCGCCAGGTTTGGACTAGCGGTGGACCAGGGAGCAGTGCATTGACTACCAGCAACTCTCCTGGGCGTGCCAATGAAGCAGCCAATAACCTAATGGACGACGACTAGGTAACGGCAAAAGAAGCCATGGACACGGATGATCAAGATTTTAGCACAGAACTGGGCTCTGCAGAAGATTTCGTCAAATACTCCCCATCGTCTGACGAGGCGATACAAGTGGAGTCAGCCAGCAGCGACGCGAGCGAACACCATGAAGCATCAAAGGGAGCTGATGACGAGGCGAAAGACGGTCAGTGGCAGCTTGCTCATTCATTACGCGAACGTAAGATACTAGAGAATTAAGCAAGCGCGGGCCATGGAAGATCCCAGGCAAGTTGGTGATTTTCAGCAAACTTTATCACTAAGTCTTACAAAAAGAATAACTAATGACTTAGCGTCTCTGGCAGACAGCAGCTTCAGAGGCAGGGAGAGGAACGCGGGTGGCAGTTACGGAACGCCTGAGCGGGCGCGCGGGAGTAGACGCGACGCGTCGGGTGCCATGAGAGGCCGCCGACGCTCACGTTCAACGTTTCTACCCAAGAATGATATGAAAATCATTATACGGCCCAAACCAGGGCTCGTGGTGAGAGACTTAAAAACATATTAAGTGGCACGAGCGATTGTACGTGCATGTGGAGACGCGGAAATACGCAGAGGTGACAAATTCCTGCTGCGCGTCCGGAATGGATCCAACATTATCATTGCAACTACTCCGCACGAGCACGTCGCCGAGCAAATTTTGAAAAACAAGGCGCTCGACCTCAAGAACACCAGACATCTCGTGAATACCTACATTTCTACACCAGAGGGATGTCCCAAGAGAGTTGTGCACGGACTGGAACGTAAAAAACCGCAAGAAGAACTTCTCAATTACCTTAGAGTACGCACACAGGGTGTCACAATCGTGCAAGCACGCATGTTGGGAAAATTTGAGACGGCAATGATAACCTTTGATGGACCCATTGTGCCGCGTTTTGTGTATTACCATGGTGGTCAGACGCCATGTCTACCATACCAACCCACAAGACAATACTGTAAACTGTGTAAAAGCCAAGGCCACAGGACGGACGTCTGTCCAACACCCACTGTGAATGTGTGTAGCGGCTGCAGGCTTAAAGACCCTCCAAAAGACCATGAGTGTGTTCCCGAGTGTGCACTATGTGGCGGGGATCATCCAACGGCGGCAAAAGAAGGCACTAAAAGGCTTAAGAAAGACCCCCAACGGAAAAAAACAGATACAGCAGCTTAGACATGAACATGGATGACGATCTCCAGGAATACTGAAGCGTTGGTGGTTCAGCACCGAAAGGCAGGATATGAATTTAACGGAGGGGTCCGACGCGGGATCATGCTCCGGATCTCCATCCAGTTCCCGCTCGAGATCAAGGTCCAGATCTAATTCCCGAGACCACTTCAGCTCCAAAGGCAATTGGCAAGAAGAAAGCAAGACGAACAAGAACAAGAAGCTGAAGAAGACATCGCAGCAACAGCAGCAGCAGCACCACCAACAGCAGCAGCAGCAGCAACAACAACAACACCAGCAGCACCACCACCACTAGAAATTCAGGGTAAGCTGGGCAGCAGCAGCCTCCCAAACCTCCTCCAAACCAAGCGCAATCAACACACATACAGCTCGCGCGACTCGAGCGAGAACAAGAGTTAATGCGTGTAAGAATGGGGGATTTAGAAAGAGAAAATAGGCAACTTAGAAGCCAACAAAAGCCGCAGCAGCAACAACCACATTAGAAACCCACTCAATCTTCCTCGGCAGGACAGCAGCAGCAACAGCAACAAAGCGTATCAATATTGAATGGTGACACTGTGGTGACGATAGCTATTCTGAAAGAAGCCGTAAAACAAATAGTTCCCTCCATCATCCAACAGGTCATGGGGCAGGTAGACAGAAAACTCGACGTGTTAGAAAGAAAAAATCAAGCGCAACAGATAGAACTCACGAAGGCGTTGAGAAAGCATACTAATGGCAGCCACATAAGGGAAAAAGCAGATAAGGCATACAATAGGCCGGGCCTACTTAATATGACACAAGAGGCTAATGACAATACATAAGCGACTAAGAAAAACTACTGAAGAGTGGGACATGTGGCAGTGGAACTGCCGGGGACTCCGACAAAAAAAAAAGGAACAGCTTTCACAGCTGGTGGCCATGCAGCCAAGGCCACCTGCTGTGATAGCTCTCCAAGAGGTGGGAATAAGGCCAAGTATGCAGAGCTATGACATTCACGGTGAAGCTGTGAATAATAACTACGAATGAAGAGTGGAGACATTAGTCCACAAATCCATAACCTCAATACAGCATAAACCAATAAAAGAAATCGAAATCCCACATATCATTACGGAAATCCTATATAGAGAGAAGAAAAAGAAAAGCATTTTTATCCTCAACATTAATAGCCCACCTCGACAAAGAAAGGCTACTTTCGAGAAACTATTTGAAGATTCAGCAAAACTAGCGAAGCAGAACACGCTCATAGTGGTGGGGGACTTCAATGCAAAAGACCCAAGCTGGGGATACCTCACTCAGGATTCCAAAGGCAGAAACATAACCCAGCAAATATAAATTACAAGTATGACACTCCTGACGGATCCAGCAATGCCAACAAGACTAGGAAACAGTAACTCCAGAGACACGACACCGGATCTAACTATGTGCAAAAATTGTGAAGAGGTGGAATGGCACAACACTCTAGAAAATCTAGGCAGTGATCATTACATACTATGCACCACTATACACCCAGATCAGATACGTAAAAAGATTGGCGTTGCCAAAATAACTAATTGGCATGCGTTCAGAAAATCACTGGAACGAAGGTTGACTGCCTCAGATATAACAAACTTGAGTGATTGGTGTGACGAAATAAGGCATCAAAAAGAAAGGTACAGTAAAGAAATAACGCGATCAAGCAATGTTCCCGAGATCGACTCACACCTACTGCATCTTTGGGAAGCAAGAAGAAGCCTTACGAAAAGATGGAAAAGACAGAAACGTAACCGTGAATTGAAAGAAACAATCAAAGATATCACCCAGCGTGCAGTGGATTACGCCAATCAACTAGCTGCAACTGATTGGGCCAATTTCTGTGATTCGCTCAATGGAACGCTGAGCACGGCCAAAACATGGAACATACTGAAAGCCATGATAGACCCCACGAAGACAAAAAATGAAAACACTAAAGCCGTTGAAAGATTGCTGCACTTATACCCCGGTACAAAAGAGGACCTCATTCAAGCCATGCATAAAAAAATGCTTTGGGGAAGACGGAGCGACGCCTTCATATCAGGGAAGGCATAAGGGATCACCGCAACCCGATTTAGACAAGCCTTTTACGGAAGCTGAGATAAGAGCAGCCATATTTAGTAACAAGAAGAACACAGCCGCGGGTGCAGATAAAATCAGCAATGGTATGATCAGGAACCTAAATGACGAAGCCATTGAAGCTCTCACTTAATACATAAACAAACATTGGCTGGCTGGAACTGTCCGACCAGAATTGAAACATGTGATTGTGGTCATGGTGCCTAAACCAGGAAAAAAACTTGCCATTTAGAACATGAGACCTATCTCGCTCACGTCCTGCCTAGGAAAAATCTTTGAAAAACTGATGAACACCAGGCTCCTCAACCATCTCGAGAAGAACAACCTCATGCCCGAAACTATGTTTGGCTTTCGCTCACACCTTTCTACGCAAGATGTTCTACTACTTTTAAAAGAACAAGTATTAATGGACATCTCTAAGGTTGGGGAAAACGTCGTTATGGCAGTTGACATGAAGGGAGCCTTTGATAACATCAGTCACAAAGCAATACTAGAAGGTCTGGAGAAAGCTAACTGTGGATAACGAATGTTCGACTACATCAAAAATTTTCTTCGTCACAGGACTGCAACAATCAAGCTGGGAGATTACGAATCCGACATCATTAAAATCATTAAACCTCCAAACAAAGGAACACCCCAAGGAGCAGTCATTTCACCGACACTTTTCAATGTCGCCATGACAGGCCTTGCAGGAAAACTCAAAGATATTGCTGGTCTACAACATGCGATATATGCAGACGATATTACGGTATTGACAACCACAGGCAGCCTAGCAGAGAAAGAAGATAGGTTACAACAGGCAGCTAGCACCATAGAAGGGTACGCAAGGATACGGGGTCTTCAGTGTTCAGTCAAAAAGTCAGAGCTCATTCGCTTCACGAAGAGAAAGGCACGGAGGATCGACCCGAATCTAAAGCTGGAAGTCAAGCTCGACGCAAATGTCCTTCCGGATAAAGATACCGTATGCATACTAGGAATGATGCTTCAAGCTAATTAGAGATGTCTGCACACACTAAATCAACTCAAAACATCAGTGCAGCAGATCTCATGCATGATCTCGCGAATAACAAACAACCATAAAGGCATGAGAGAACAAGATACCCTAAAATTGGTCAAAAGCCTCGTCATCAGTCGCATTACTTACTCACTTCCGTATCAAATTATGAACAGGGAAAAGAAGAAAAAAGCAAACCAAATAATTAGAATGACCTACAAGACAGCCCTGAGATTACCGCGGAATACTTCAAACGACAAGCTACTGGCGCTTGGTCTTCATAACACAATTGAAGAATTATCCGAGGCCCAGTTACTAGCGCAAGAAAATCACCTTATCCAGACCCCAATGGGCAGAGCAGTCCTAACAAAACTCGGGCGCGATACTTTATTACAAACACACCAAGAAACTAAAGAAGTACCAAGCGAATTTAGAGAATGGTACACCGTATTGACAATACCAAGCAACATGGATCCTACTCTGCATGCTGGAAGAAGAAAGGCAAGGGCTGACTACATTGACAAAAAGACAAGATTTTTGAACACGGCCAGATTCACTGACGCCGCGCCTTATCAGACCAACGCAAAGAGATATGTGTGTGTAGCCACCCACCATAGAGGCAAAATTACCGCCTGCGCTTCAATAGATCAGGCGTCGACAACACAAGCAGAAGAGGTTGCCATAGCACTCGCAATAAAAGATGGATGGACGCGAAACGCTCCACTAACAATCATTACAGATTCGCAAAAAGCTTGCAGAAACTATCTAAAAAGCAAAATTGGAGCACAAGCGCTCCATATATTGGTTGGGACAGGATGGGACCCCACAGTGAAATACGTACAGGCTGTGACTTGGGCACCGGGGCACGAGGGCGTGACAGGGAACCTGCGCGCGGACGAGGCAGCTCGAGGCTTCAAAAATCACTGAGCCACTCAAGCCAATGCAAGTGATGACCCTACACCTCTGAACTCTTGTTTCGCAACAATTTTAAAGTACTACAGAGAAAATAGGCAGCTGTATCCACGTCCTCATAGCAAGCTCAGTGCTGCGGAGGCAACAGCGCTAATAAAAATACAGACTAACACTTACATAAACCTGCACACTATTCACCTGATCTACCCCACGGCGTACAGAGATATATGCCCGTGGTGTGGAGCCACCCCAACACTCTTTCACATCACGTGGTATTATGCAGAGCACGACGATGAGCACGACACCACTGGCACGTGGTAGGAATGGGAGGCACTGCTGTCTAGCCCAGCCCTAGTGGATCAGCTGCGACTGATCCACAGAGCTGAACGGATGGCTCGCGCCAGTGGGGCCCTGGAATAGGGGCACCACCCTGCCGGACAGACTTCGCTCTCCACCCCGTATATTCCTCGGGGCACTGGAGTTCAAGCCTGTCTGGATTATGTATATAACAAAAGTTTTGTACTACTACTACTACTACTACTACTTTAGCTGTATTTATTCCATTGTCTTCAACGTTTATTATAGCGAGTGTGGTGCCATTTGCCATGTATCAACGCCCCAGGTGCAGCGCTGGTCAAGAGCGTATGCCTGTGCTTTCCCACACGTCGAGAGTTTCCAAGAAAAGTTTCTTTCCCTTTCTATCTTTTTGCTGCCAGCGTGTTGCGTCAGCTGGCCCAGAGCGCGACACGAAGCGGTCGCCAATAACTGGGCGATAAGAGCGTCTTGGAAAAAAGTCGGGAGTGCTGGTGCAAATGGTGATGCCTCCCGAAGGAGATCGCAGAGACGGTCGAGAGATGCGTGTGTGCGCGGGAAAAGGAAGGCAGCCGCCAAAGGAAGAGACACGGGTGATGTCTTCATATCTGAGTGGTGGGCATCGAGGGAATGGGTGCGGACCGCGGAGTCGCCGGACGCGCTTACATTCGTGCTGAGGGCGCATCGGCGTGCACGCTGTTTCTGACGTCCTGATGAAGAAAGGAACAACAGTCATCGTCTTGTTTTCTCCATCATTTTCTCGCCACGGGATGTGCTTGTCGCTAAAAGGCTTACTCGAGACCTAGCCCATATGCCAAGTCACGAGCCGGTAAACATCGATGGAGAGTTGAGCGCACTATTGACCCGACATGAGAAACATATTCTCACCTATTTTTATAAATAGTGACTTAAGTAATACTACAATAATGACAATTGTTTAGTCTTTGCGTCCCACTTCAGAATTTTTTACCATTGGCTGTACTGTAAAAAATAGCCGTGTTTTAACGTCGGAACTGACCGTGAAGATCACCGACTGAGATCTGTTTCTCGAAAAATGATGGAAGTGGACGTATGACAACATTCTTGTGTGGCATTTTCAATAAAACGGTGGGGAAGACCATAAATTTGCACTCTAAGTTTCTGTTCCTGTGCTCATTCCGTAAATAAGAAGAAAATAACGTCAAGCTTACGTATTTTGTCACGTGGTGCGCTAGCATCCGGGAAGCCGGAAGCAACGCCTTCGGCATTTTTGGACTCGTCGGCTGCGGAGGTGGTGGGGCGTGTTGCGATATTTTGTGGTTTTTGTTCGCGCGTAGCGAATCGTTAACTTATACATGTGACTGCATTTGGGCGAGGTGTGAGGAAAGATGCCGTCTGCACGTTCTGTGCAAACCAGGCATCTTCACGGAGAAAGCGGCTGTGTGTGGCGATACAGAAAATAAATTTACCAAGCCTCCGAGAAACTAAGCCCACTGTTTGTTTTTTTTAACAGAAATCTTCCGGCACCAATTTACCAGCAAGTTCCTCTGTGAACAGAGGAGGAGGAATATTAAACATTTATTTTTCGAAATGGTGTAGTGATGTAGGTTCCGCATCCACTATAGCTGGGAGGTCTCCTCTTTCCAGGAAATCTCTGGCCTTCGCTACCTCCTTGGCCCTGGCGACGAGACGTCGTTGTTTGTCCAAGTCCTCCAAGGCGAGCTTAGCCTCCCATGTTTCGAGAAGGTGTTCGTTTTCTTTAAATGCGTCGCAGGTATTCGGTGGAGGCGATAGATCTGTATTTGTATTGCATGGACACTCGAGAATCAGGTGGGCCAACCAGATGAACCGAGGCGGCTAATCCATTTAAGCAGAGTGCAACTTCTAATTATGTAATCTACTATTGACTAGTATCCTCCAGGAAAACTTATTCGAGTCTGATTATCACATGAGCAGACGGTAACATTTATTACACATTATACTTTACTAAACTTGCGTGCTGTAACGATAAAACATTTGTGTAATTGGTTTGCATGAGGGTGATGCTTGAAGCATGAGCATTTTTAAAAAAAAAAATTTGTCACCTTGACTGGGAGCTAAACTACAATCCAAGCCTTAAGGCATCACTAACGCGTTTCAAATACGAAACTTTTTTTAAGTCTGTGTTCCTTAACGTGCGCCTAAATCGAAATACATGGCCCTAAAGCATTTCGCTTCTATCGAAACGGGGTGCTATGTGCATCTTCCAATTTCGCGATGCTCAGGTCAGCAGTGGAGCACCACTATCACTAGACAACCATGGCGCGTCACAGTGACTGGAGTAAGCCTTGATGGCAGCTCACATCGTGCACCAGATAAACCGAGGCAGCTCATCCATTTAAGCAGAATGCGACATTTGATTACGCAATCTACTATCGAATAGTACCTTCCAGGAAGACGTATTCGAGTCTGATGATCACATGAACAGACAGTTACATTTATTAAACATTAGTCTATACTAACATTACGTGCTGCAACAATAAAACATTTGCGTAATTTTTAGCGCATAATTTCCTTAACTTTTATTAAGTTTCAAGCAATGCCACGTTGTTTACTTTATCCTAGCAGTTATGTGCTTCGATCATCATAGCTACGAAACGGGAAGATAGAATGAGCGGACAGACTGAGAAAAATGCGAAAGCAGCGACAAAGAAATGGGGTTCACCACTTGTGTTGCATTGTAACCCTCATGGTCGGGGTGATCCGGTTCTATCCTTTAAGTGCACAGGGGCAATACCTACAATATTTATAGTCCTATAAAGGAGGTGCTTCCATTGTGAAACAATGGGATACAAGAAAATGCCAGATACAAACGCAAAAAAGAGAGACAGCGGCTGTCCACAGAAAATAACGGCCTTCCAGGGGAGGGGGGAGTGTTTGTTATTTATTGCGCCCGGTACCTTTATTTGAAAGGCTGCTAGCATGCTCTAAGAGACCAGGCGAGTGTAAGTACATATGGCCAGAAGAAAAAAAAAGCGATTCGAAAACCAGATAACTCTTCAAGTACTAGAATTACATTTGTCTAAACCACGAGATCCAGACCATGAGGCATGAACTTTGCTCATTCTTTTTCATAAAAGCAGCAAGCAATCTATGAGCCAAAACTCATATCAAAAACTGTCTACGTAACGCGATGAGTTCAAAGCAGCCAGAGATAAAATAACAAAAAGAAACTTATTCAGTATCTATAGGCTAATCCAACCACGTTTACTATGACATATAAAATTAAATACATAAGCAGACGCTTAGGTCAGTTGGCAAACACCCATTCTTCGAAATCAGCAAGGGACAAAACAGTTTTTTTTAATAAAAGAACTAAAAACAAGGCAACTTTTGCGTCGGCCTTGTAACACACTGTCATCTTCTCGTCCCATTAGCTGTAGTCCTGTTTGTTCTGCTCACAACATCATGACAATGTTAATACTGCTATAATCAGCCATATGTGATTGCTATTTATTTTTGTATTATGTTACAAATTCAGTGCATCTACAGATATCAGAAAGATTTAAAAGCTAATTCGATACAGTAAACGTACTGTCATGTTTTCTCACATTGGTAATTCGTAGAGCTGATTCTATAAACAAAATTTTCGGACAGAGGAGAGCCGAAAGGTACGTAGCACTGCGGTTTTACTTTATGAAAGTTAAAATTTTGTTAAATTAAGCGAAATATCACGTTCCTTCACAGTTCAACATCTTATGTTTTCAAATTCATGTCATTCATCCTAAGAGATGATAATCTAACGCAATATATTACACTTTTTCTGCGTGCCCATTGTTATCCGTGCCGGATTCATTCACAGTTGAGCACAGGACAGCAGAGTCCCCAATGCTAGCTAGTTAACTAACTGTCCATGTTCATTCTTCATAATTATTCAATATAAAAAACAACCCAACTGTGACTGTTAACAACCGTTAATGCGTTCGCCTAAATGTGTTTCATTACAAGGTACAACCATACTATTCAAATCTGACACAAATGCATAAAAATATTGCATCTATTCGTTTTTCTGATACCGCCTGCTGCCTTTTGGAATGCACGCTGGGATTGAGCTCGTATGCTTTGAAAAGAGTATAAAATTTGCACAAAAGAAACGAACAACACGACAATGCTTATACCAAAGAAAGCACTGAATAAGGATTAATCACATTTTTATGTTCTAAAGTCAATGTAACATTAACCTACTTAAAAAACGCGATGTAAATACCTTTATTATTATTTCCTGCGTGGTCATCACTCCGCTTTGAGATAGAACGCAGTAAAGGAACACATAACAACGAAAAATATTAAAGGGCTCGAAATGCCACAAGCCTCACGGTCGCGTGCGACCCAGTTTCTTTTTTAACGCAGATGCTCACTAATGCACTTTTGAAGTGAACATCATGACACTCGATAAAGCTCGAGCCAGGTAGAAGCGTTTGAGTGCACATCGTGCAGCTTGTTTTAAGGCTGCGCACATTATGAACGCTAGCTTAATGAACGAGAGAACGGTGCTACTACACTTTGCAGTTTTCCAAATCAACCTTTGCACAGACAAGAAGGGCAGTGGAGGTTCGCTACACATGAGAAACTGCAAACCATGCAAAAAGACTCTGAAAACTTGAAAAAATATAAAGGAAGTTGATTTACGGCATGATTTATACACACGGGCTCAGTTTCATCTCAATTGAGAGTTTTAATGGTGATTTCATGTAAAATTTTTTTTTCAAGCCTGTGTGTCGCATGACCCGAAAATCTAAAATAGGAGCTAAACGAGAGAAAGTAAAAACCAATTAGCTTACTTTCCAGAAGCAGGAAGGATACTTCTACGGGTGATGTTAGCATACAGAGAGAAATCCACAAGCGTAGCACGAAGAGAAAAATGGAAAGTTGGGTTAATAAGTTCGTAAATGGTGGGATGCGACGTTTTCAACAAGCGGCCTTGCTTTGAAAAAGACGAGTCCACTTGTCGAAATTTAAAATGACGGCTGCAGCTCTCATCCCCAGTTTACAAATTTCTCACAGAAAAAGAATATGAAAGAATATAAGAGGCAAATAAATTGGAACTTAGTTATGTGCACGAGTCATTGCTTTCGAGTTTTTGGTGCTCCTCCTCTATAGTGTTACAGTTAAGGCAGCCCACTTTAGGCTAGTAAAGTGTGGCCTTTCATTGCACGCGTGAAAAAAAAAAGCGTGCAATCATTAAAATTACCCACCAATAGAGATTCCCCGTGCTTAGCAAGCTCAGTATATATATATATATATATATATATATATATTGTTACCACATATGTAATTTAGGTATGTGCACCTGGGTAGCGGGGAACAGGCAGATTAGAGAAGAGGACGTTCGGCTAGTGAGACAGGCCTCTGGTTCACGACCCCTTGAAGTCTACCAGTACGCCACAGCGCTATAAATACATTACTAAACGTAACAGAGTGGTGGAGGTGCTGGGTACAGAACGTCGACGAACCACGGCGCCACAGCTGTTTGAACTTCGCCGGAGCTGTCGTCTTGCTAGTCTGCCACCGACAACAACCATCATGACCGAGAGCAAAGGTCACGGCTCCTCAACCACGCAAAGGTATGGGCCTGCTGCACCTCGGTATCGCTATATGGAACCCCGCCCGTTCGTGGGAAGAGCAGGGGAAGATGTGGATGCGTGGCTGACACATTACAAAAGGGTGAGCCCGTACAACTACTGGAATCCCACCGACCAACTGGGAAATTTCGCGCTGTTTCTCACGGAAACCACCTTGATATGGTACAAAAACCACGAAGATTCCTTAACAACGTGGGATCGTTTCGCTGAAGAACTCAAGAAATGCTTCGGCGACTCTCATTCGAAAAAGAAAAGCGTGGAACACACGTTGGCTCAAAAAGCCCAGACTCCTGTAGAAACGTGTACCACCTACATAGAGGAGGTTGTGATGCTCTGCAAGATCATAGACCCGTATATGTCTGAAGAGGACATGGTCGGACACCTTCTGAAGGCCATAGTAGAGGACGCTTACACTTTTTTGATAGGCAGGGAAGACCTCACTTCCGTCTCCACCGTCCAACGTCACTGCCGTACTTTCGGGAAGCTGAAGACCCGGCGCACCTTTTGTGAGCACAACACACGCCTTGGTCTCATGCTGGACTGCCTAAGCAAAGCTCGTTGGTGCTCAACTCAAAGAAATGTCGTTTTGGAGAGCGCCAAACACTGGTCCTTGGACACTTAGTAGACAAAGAAGGCATATGACCGGATCCCGCCTAGACGGCTGCAGTGGAAGCATTTAAGCAACCTCATTCGGTGAAAGAACTGCGCAGATTTTTGGGGCTTTGTTCATACTTTCGCCGATTCATTCCTGGCTTTGCCAATATCGCATACCCGCTCACGCGTTTACTTCAGAAAGCTGCGCAGTTTGACTTGACTCCTGAATATGAGTCTGCTTTTTCAGAGTTGAAGTTTCTTTTGACGTCTCATCCGATTTTTCGGCACTTCAATCCTCTGGCTCCCACTGAGCTTCACACAGACGCCAGCGGTATTGGTGTAGGTGCTGTCCTGGTTCAACACTTGGATAACCAAGAACACGTCGTAGCGTATGCAAGTCGCTCGCTCAGCAAGTCCGAGCGTAACTACACAGTCACAGAGCAAGAATGCCTTGCAGTAGTCTTTGCAGTGCAGCGCTTCCGGTCCTACCTGTACGGACGCCCCTTTACCGTCATGACAGACCATCATTCTCTCTGCTGGTTGGTCAATCGGCGTGACCCATCTGGTCGGCTGGCGCGCTGGGCACTTCGTCTACAAGAATATGACTTCACGGTTTCCTATAAAAGCGTCTGACGTCACGCTGACGCAGATTGTCTTTCGCGACTACCGCTTCCATCGACGGAATGTGACGCTTACAACTTCGACACTTACATCGCATCACTGCATCAAGCATTTCCCGATGCCAAGACCTTTAAGGATGAGCAACAAAGAGACAGCACCATACAGAAACTCATTGCTACCAAACCAAAATCATCGCCTACACGCTTCTGCATTCGAGACGGGCTATTTTACAAAAAGAACAACACCAGTACCGGCTCACGATATCTTCTGGTGGTTCCGAAGAGTCTTCGCGTTTATGTCTTACAGGCTATGCATGATGACCCAACATCCGGTCATCTAGGCACCGCGGAAACTCTTTGCCGCCTCTAAGAAAAATCCTACTGGCCCAAAATGCACCAGACGACGGAACAGTGACGTGTCTAGCTGTAACGAGTGTCAACGTCATAAGCGCCCAACAAGTGCTCCTCCAGGGCGATTACATCCGGTGCCGCCCCCTAGAACTTCATTCGAGCAAGTCGGGATTGACCTCCTTGGGTGCTTTCCTCGGACTTCTGATGGAAATCGCTGGATAGGCGTCTGCACTGACCATTTAACTCGATACTGCGAGACAGCTGCCATACCATCGGCAACTGCAGCAGATGTGTCTCTCTTCATGCTACGTTTTGTTATTCTTCGACATGGACCTCCCAAAATTGTAATCAATGACCGTGGCCGACAATTCACCGCAGACGTAGTGGAAGAGATGCTTCGTGTCTGTGTCTCAAGGTTTCGGCACTCTACACCATATCATCCCCAAACAAACGGTCTAACTGAACGAACGAACAGAACTCTCTCGAACATGCTGTCTATGTATGTCGCATCAGATCACAAGGACTGGGACAGTATTCTACCTTTTATCACATATGCATTCGACACCGCACAGCATGAAACTACCGGCTACAGTCATTTCTTTCTTCTATATGCTCGACCACCTCGTCATACCCTGAATACCATCTTCCCGTGTTTGGACCACCATGATCCCAGCATATCCGAGATCAACTGTCGGGCAGAAGAAGCTAGACGCCTTGCTTATTTGCGCACTCTTGCTTCGCAAGACCACTCAAAGGCACGTTTTGACCACCGACGCCGACACGTGACGTACAGTCGCGGCGACCTAGTGTTGCTGTGGGCACCAACTAGAAAACGCGGTTTGAGCGAGAAACTGCTAGCGCACTATGGGGGGCCTTTACTTGTTCTAGACCGTCTCAGTGATTTAGATTACCGCATAGCGCGGCTCCATTCGAACGGCCGATGGTCTGCAAAAACTGAACTTGCCCATGTTGCACGTTTGAAGCACTTTATTCCTCGAGAGACTGTCTGACTCGCCCAGTGGGCTTCGTCTGCACGGAGGGAAATATTACCACAAATGTAATTTAGGTACCTGCACCTGGGTAGCGGGGAACAGGCAGATTAGAGAAGAGGACGTTCAGCTAGCGAGATAGGCCTCCAGTGCATGACCCCTTGAAGTCTAGCAGTACGTAATAAACACTTTACTAAACGTAACGATATATATATATATATATATATATATATATATATATATATATATATATATATATAAAATTTTAAATGTCTGCACATTGGAGCAGGAAGGAAAAGACGAGGCAGAGCGGACAGCCAGACGCGTGTCCACTTTTTCACGAGGGTATTTGGAAAGAAGTGTTATAATCACGCCATTTAATAAAATAAAGTTTTTAGAAAGCAGCAAACAGACCACTAACCAACGCACACAAAACGTGAACTCATAATGTATACCACGACAAACAATGCACACTACATGCGTCTGCTGCGAGAGCGTATACTGGCCCGGCCACTTATTCATCCTGCGGCCGTGGTAGTGATTACACGCTTTCAACACAATACGCGAGTCCGCCGTGGGAGCGTATAGTGATTACGGTGCTTGGCTGCTGACTCGACACTCTCGGGTTTGAATCCCGTCCACGGCGGTTACATTTCAATGAAGGCTATACGCTACAAGGCCTATGTACTGAGCGATGTAAGCGCACGTTCAAGAATAGCGGAGCCCACCACAACGCGTCTTGCCTCATAATCATGTTGTTGCTTTGGCATACTATTACGCGATGCATGGGCTGTACCCACACAGTACGTAATATATGCTAATCTAGCTATGCCAATCGACGAGTTAAGTAAAAATGTAAAATTAGTGGGCTGGATCCTGCCGGGGTCCGGCAATGTTGTGATGTCACTTCCCTGGCAGTTTATTCTATATTCTAACTGACAAGAAAGGATGAGAAAACTCAGCGAACTGAAGATTATTCGGCATTTATGATCCGAGAACTAATAATACATTAAGTTTAGTTCATGAAAAAAAAACAGTGGTACTTAGTATTTGTACCAATACATAAAGTCAGTGGTTTAATGTACTAGAACTTCGTTGTATGCCTGAGGAAGGACTTGACAAGAAATATCTGGATAACGTTTCTACCGATCCACATTTTCATCATCATCAGCCTGACTACGTCCACTGCAGGACAAAGGCCTCTCCCATGTTCCGCCAGTTAACCTGGTCCTGTGCTTGCTGCTGCCAATTTATACCCGCAAACTTCTTAATCTCATCTGCCCACCTAACCTTCTGTCTCCCTCTAACCCGCTTGCCTTCTCTGGGAATCCAGTCAGTTACCCTTAAAAACCAGCGGTTATCCTGTCTACGCGCTACACTCCCGGCCCATGTCTATTTCCTCTTCTTGATTTCAGCTATGATATCATCAACCCCCGTTTGTTCCCTAACCCACTCTGCTCTCTTCTTGTCTCTTAAGGTTACACCTGCCATTTTCCTTTCCATTGCTCGCTGCGTCGTCCTCAACTTAAGCTGAACCCTCTTTGTAAGTCTCCAGGTTTCTGCTCCGTAGCTAAGTACCAGCAAGATACAGCTGTTATATACCTTCCTCTTGAGGGACAGTGGCAATCTACCTGTCATAATTTGAGAGTGCTTGCCAAATGTGCTCCACCCCATTACTATTTTTCTAGTTACTTCAATCTCGTGGTTTGGCTCCGCGGTTATTACCTCCCCTAAGTAGACATAGTCTTTTACAACTTGAAGTGCACTATTACCTATCCCGAAGCGCTGCTCTTTTCCGAGGTTGTTGTACATTACTTTCGTTTTCTGCAGATTAATTTTAGGACCCACCTTTCTTCTCTCCTTGTACAACTCCGTAATTATGAGTTGCAATTCGTCCCCTGAGTTACTCAGCAATGCAATGTCATCGCCAAAGCGCAGGTTACTAAGGTACTCTCCATTAACTCTTATCCTTAACTGTTCCCATTATAGGCTTCTGAAAACCTCCTGTGCGCACGCGGTAAATAGCATTGGGGAGATTGTGTCCCTCTGCCTTACACCTTTCTTGATTGGTATTCTGTTGCTATCTTTATGAAGCACTGTGGTAGCAGTTGATCCCCTGTAGATTTCTTCCAGGATGTTTATATATACTTCATCCACGCCCTGATTCCGCAGTGTCTGCATGATGACTGATAATTCTACTGAATCAAACGCCTTCTCGTAATCTTTGAAGGCTATGTATAGTGGTTGGTTATATTCTGAGCATTTCTTTATTGCCTGTTTGATAGTATGAATGTGGTCGATTGTTAAGTAGCCTGTTCGAAATCCTGCTTGTTCCTTTGGTTGATTGAATTCTAATGTTTTCTTTACTCTGTTAGCAATTATCTTTGTAAATAGCTTGTACACTACAGAGAGAAAGCTGATCAGCCTGTAATTCTTCAAGTCCTTGTCATCTCCTTTCTTATGTATTAAGATGAAGTTAGCGTTCTTCCAAGACTCTGGTACTCTTCCCGCCAGGAGACATCTCGTAAACAGGGTGGCTAGTTTTTCTAACACAATCTGTCCTCAATTTTTCAGCAGATCTGATGTTACCTGATCCTCACCAGCAGCTTTGCCTAACGCGTACTTAAAGTTGAGTAAACGAAAGCCTTCTTTTTTTTTTGCATTCCGTCTACATGAGAGTGCAGCTTTGTACTACTGGTAAATCCGACCCATGACCTTGCCTAAGCTGCAAGCCATCCTCTCAATTTAGTTCAGGTGGATAACGACAGTACAGCCTACGTACATTTAAGCACTCAAAGCAATCTATGCCAACAGCTGCCTAAAAGAAGGACAAATGAGGGGAAAGCGGCAATATAAGGGGACGCTAAAGAACCAAATGGTTGTTCGCGTATTAGTAAAGTACAATTACACAATCCCAGAAACAATAATCTTACCGCGGCACGATGCTTGCTCTGTCAGAAAATATGCAAAAGACGACAGCTCCGGCGAAGTTCAAACAGCTGTGGCGCCGTGGTTCGTCGACGTTCTGTACCCAGCACCTCCACCACTCTGTTACGTTTAGTAATGTATTTATAGCGCTGTGGCGTACTGGTAGACTTCAAGGGGTCGTGAACCAGAGGCCTGTCTCACTAGCCGAACGTCCTCTTCTCTAATCTGCCTGTTCCCCGCTACCCAGGTGCACATACCTAAATTACATATGTGGTAACAATATATATATATATATATATATATATATATATATATATATATATATATATATATATATATATATATATATATATATATAGGAGGACCTATCTTCGTCAAAGATGGGTCTTCCTATCGAAACGTCGGCCAGCCCGACTTAGGCAATTATACTGTTCAACCTGACTATCTCATTACGTGTTTCCGTCTGTCGGCTCCCACATAGATTTTGGGACCAATTCCAGGTAAAACTCTAAAGCCTAGCATCGGTAAACTATAACTGATCTTAGATATAGGTGCTCGTGCACTTATATGCGCTATTCCTAATACATTGCGTGATATGCAATTGACGCACTAGACAGCATATAACGATATTTTCAACTGCCCTGCAGAAGAGGCGAGGACCCACCGGTAAAACTCGCAGGAATGCGCACCTCTCTTGCTGAAGCTTTGATTGGTCTACTCACCAGTGCCGTAAATGCTAGTGCGTTTCAAGAGCAAGGCAATTTTTTATGCACTTGCGCATCGCAGACACGAGTGGTCACGACTACGGTGTGTTCCCTTTTGTAAAATGCCTGTAATATTTTTGAAGAAATGCAGACGCAAATCCGATAGCACTTTTGGTGTGGTGCGAAAAAAATGGCAAGATTTAAGTAAGTTTTCCGCTTCCTGAAAGTTTGTCAGCGTAGCGTATACCAGCGTAGAAGACACGGGAGGTGAAACTGGTAGGTACCGGCTTTATACAATCTCTTTACACTACGAACTGTCGAATGAATATTTAATAGCAAAGCCTTGTTTCGAAATTCCTCTCCCGTTCTTTTTTTTTATTTGCGAAAATTTACTTTAAAGCTGGCTATTGTACCAATCGATGCCAACGTGAAAGTTTTATCAGAACCTGCCGAAGCTTACTCCACCCGGAGCTCCGTGTGTTAAATTATTTCTTTATTTGCCTTTTTAAGCCATGGTGAGCAGTCTTGTTGCTGTTTTTCTGACAAGCGAGAGTCAGTTTTTTTTTTTAACTTTATATGTGACATAATCTCTTAGGGAAATTCTTTTCGCGAGAGAGCACTGATTGAAAAACTTTCTTTATAATGTTTGCTGTTGGACATCCTTGATCCTCTACAACTTTTATTCGAAGAAAAAAAAAGGAAGAGTAATGTCTATAACCAACAACGTACTTAACAGACTGTACCTAAATCATGTGAACCTAATTCATTTTCTTCAAAGCGCTGAAGCTCCACTTGCACACACAGTTTATACATGGGGATTCCCCCCTACATAAACACATTGTGCGTTCAGTTTAACTACGGGGATTCGCGAGGTACTGAAAGAGATAGCCTAATACCCCTGTCACACGTGGCAATTTAAGTGCACTTTGAGCTAGACTACTTACGCTCACGATGTGTCATTTTGGCGGTCCGCTGCTACACGGGGAAGTGAAGTGTACTTTGGAAATGATGGCAGCGGCAATTGACAGATCTTTAGCACAACGTATAATCGTTACTTGTGCACCTGTGTCTCATCATCAGACGACGTTGTCTTCGTGGAAGTAGCACTGTGGCACAAGCCATATCAAATGATTAGAGAACAACACGCCTACACATGTGCAAGTGTGCCTGGAAGTAAACAACGCGACAGACGAAGACATTGCACAGCATGTGCTGCCGTATCTCTCTAGCGGACGTGGCCGCCAAGCTGCCTGAAGGTGAGAGTAGCGAGGCCTTTGTTGTACTTTATGACTTGATTTCATGCACAGCAGTACTCCTCATAACAAAAACAATTATTTAAATTTAGTATGAGCGCTGTTTTAGCCAACAGCGCATTTCTGTACAAGCCACTGGTACCCAGGCTATACACACTTCGTCGCAGCCGTCGCAGCGAAGTGAGGTTTGGGAACACAATTGCGGGCAAGTGTACTTGGCAGCGAGTCACACTAAACTTTCTCGTGTGACAGCGCGCAAATGACACTCGCAGTGAAGTGTGCTCGCTCAAAATGCACTTAGGTTGGCACGTGTGACAGGGGTATAAGCTTTTCTGGTGTTTCAGAAATTTTGATGTCTGACACATGCCCATCTGGCGTATTTTCTTCAAACAAACATGAAAAGGATCGTTATACGATCCGAAGTACAACTCACTCTTCATCAAATCAATGCGTATTACCTTTGGTGCTGCTTTTCCTTTTGCTTCACTTTTTTTCTACATTATGCTATCTAAAGTAATGAAAATTTGAAAAGTACGTAACCTCAGATTTTCACATTTCAGCAGGAAACCAAAAGTAAACTGAAACGATTCCTCCTACCCCGACATAATTTACTGTATCAGCCGCTCAATATGCTCTCACCGTGACCATTGAGCAAAAAGAATTCCCAAGTGTGGTTCGCTAAATTTTTCGATGACTTCTCGAAAGTTTGGGAACCTCTAGGATGTACTTTTCACACGTTGGTGACAGATAACGTGTGAACAATGCGAAAATTTGGTCAGTTTGCTTCATTTTTTTTTCGGACATCTTTTAGCTGCAGTTTATAAATCAGTGCAATCTAACAAGCCCCTAAAATTATGACGTCATTGCAGTAAAGCACTCGAATGGCGACACACTTATCGAAGACAATCCTTTAACTTTTTCCGCCTTATTTAATGCCACTCGGGAAATCGAGATAGTCGTGTAAATAAATCATGGGCTGGAAAGAACCATGCAACCAAAACACCGTCCACTCTCGGATGATGAAATGGCCTAAGCCATGTAGAAGTACCCTATAGTGCCCTTGCGAGAGTATGGTTTCTAGATAGCGCATAAAAAAAATGTCACGAAATATGCAAAAACACATTTTTGCTACCCCACCCCCTGTAAGTCAAAAGTGACAAATGGGAACATTCTTTTGACGCAAGCAACAATTTTAGAAGAGGAAGCTAAAGAAAGTATTTTTCGAAGGAAATAAAACAAATGATAAAAAATCAGAATCGTAAAGAAGATGTGGTGGTCTGCGCAACTCTTTTTCCGATAAGGGAGACAATACATCATCGGGCTCCGCCTTGCGTGAACTCTTGCGCGTACACTTTCCCATTTTAGGACGCCTACTTTCGAGGTTAGAGCTGAGAAAATCTCTCGAACACTAAGTAAGAGTATCGTGAAAAGACGCTTGACGAAAGATTGTTGTGAAAAAAATTTACTTGGCGAACAACGGGCACACTCAGTGGTATACATATCCCATAATATATCGCTTTGCGACACGGAGTTTTCATTTGGACCCACGAATCACAGTGATTATACAACAATCCCAGTTATTTCTAATAAAATATACTATACCTCAATTTAACACTCCACTAGATGTATTATTAGTCTCCAGAACCTTGACATGAAATTATGTACATTTCACGCTTTATTGGCGGTAAATCATGGGATCATAATGCGGGTCACAAATGGATTTAACTAGACGTCATTTAAATATCAAGCTTTGCCATACTAAAAGATCTGTATGGCTCGGAGGAATCTATACCAGTACATTATAATAACTGTTTTTATGCAGAGATTTTTTTTTTTGACGGCGCGTAACATTTGTGGACTCACTCGCGCTTCTTTGTGGTTAAGGTTGCATGCACTTTATCTGCAAACAGGTGCGCTCGTTTCAGATACCACGTTGGGCCTAAAACACAAAAACTTCAAATGAAAAATCAAAGCAGTTATTCATATAAAGGTTCACTCAAGGTTTCCGCGTTTTAGGGGCATCTAGGAAGCAGTAAAACTGTGCAGATTATAATGCCTAGGAGACTATTTCATTACGTGGAAGAAGCACGATTTTTATAACACTCGCACTGTGCTGTGTCACTCTAAATTCAGCGCTACGAACGCCAGTGTAGACATCTGAATATTCAGCTGCAACGCCACAGTCTGGCTAACTGAAAGCATCGATATACGACAACGAAGCGGATAATCAGCTTACCAGTTTCGCAACAAGGCTGTAATAATTGTGACAGGCTGTATATTGGAATTCTTGCGCGTGAGACGAAAAATATTGGAACCGGGTGTGTGACCATGGAGCACGCGTTTCGACAAGGCGGTCTTGCGTCGTTTAAGGCAGCAAGTGGGTAAACCTTAAACACCTGTATGGGTATTTTGTACCTCCATCGTCATCACGACTTCCACCTGTTTAGTGCGTGTTCAAATACAGAAGTACACGTCAAGCTCTTTTGGAGCTATTAAGCGTCTTCTTAGGCCGGTTCGCGACAACAGATACTGAATCAGCTTCTATCATATTGCCACAAGGCAGTAGTGGGATTGGGGCATAAAGCGGTAGAGGGTCCCTGCCTGAAAGAAAGACTGCGAAGTGGAGAGAGACTGGTCCCAGCCCGCCAGTGTGCCAGGCATTGCCGTTGCGTGTAATCATCGTAAATATCTGCAAATATACGTTTCCTTGTAAGATTATTGGTGGAGGTGCTGGGTACGCCTACCTGGCTTTCCCGGCAAACCAACACGGAACTTCGGAGTGGTCGCCACCTTCATTTTCCTACAATGGCTCAACAGCAGCCGCAACAGCAGCAGCAGCAGCAGCAGCAGCAGCAGCAGCTGCTGCTGCCTCCTCTGATTCTCCTGCCTCCACGAGACCCCGGAACCTTCTCGGGCACAGGCAAGAACAAGGTGAATGTTGAAGATTGGGTCGCATTGTACGCGCGCGTGAGCGACTGAGCGACTGAGGTGGGACCCTACGTTGATGCTGGCCAACGTTGTATTCTACTTGCGGGATACAGCGCTCACCTGGTATGAGACGCTTGAGTCGGAGTTGACCAGCTGGGACGTTTGCAAACTGAAGCTTGTCGAATTATTCAGCAGGCCATTTGGGCGACAGCAGGCCGCAAGGAAAGACCTGGAATGTCGCGTGCAGACATCGACAGAATCATATGTATCTTACAAACAGGACGTATTGGGCCTCTGTCAAAAGGTGGACGAGAACATGAGCGAAACTGAAAAAATCGCTCACATATTGAAGGGAATTGCCGATGACGCCTTCAATCTGTTGATCGGTAAAGATTGCGCCACCGTCGACGCGGTTGTGAAGGAATGTCAGCGCTTCGAGCACGCCAAGAACCGTCGCATAACCCGCCAGTTTGCGCGTCTGCCTAATACTGCAGCCACTTCGACCTGCGAAGACAGGCCCAAGTTCACGCAAGCTACGTCGTCTGAAGACGTCACCCGAATCGTTCGCCACGAACTTGAAGCAATGGCTCCTGCAGCCATCGCCTCCGACGGTCCTCAAGACAACGCATCCACCGTCTCCCTCATCCAAGCCGTCGTTCGCCAAGAAAGAGCCAATCTCGGCATCGCACCTGTTTGCGCTGTTCGCACTACCGAGACCTCAGCTTCTGTTAACCAGATTCCGGTGTACCCTTCACGCTACCCTTCCCGCTACCGGAACTCTGCTGAATGGAGAACGTCGGATGATAGACCGATCTGCTTTCACTGCTCTCGCGCCGGCCACATTGCACGCTACTGTCGCAATCGTTGGTCATCCAATTCATCTTGGAACACTGGGACATGGCGTCGCTTTGAAGGCAATTCTCGCCGCTTTTCTACTCCGTACGATCCACAGCCTGCTCCTACTAACGTTCAGGGCCGAAGGTTCAGCCGGTCACCATCACTCCAAGGCCGCCGATCTCTCTCGCCGATGATTTCTCGATCCAGGTCCCCTGCACGACCTGGGCCCTCAACCTCGGGAAACTAGACCATGCAGCTCCCGGAGGTGACGCTGCATTAACGACCCGTTCAGCAAATTCTCTGTTGACGATTCCTACACGCCGCAATATTTTGGACCTTTTGGTGGATGACGTTACCGTTACAACCCTCATAGACACTGGCGCACAAATTTCAGTCATGAGCGCTGCTCTCTGTATGAAACTCCGAAAAGTGATCACGCCTCCTATTAAGTGTGCAGTAATGCTTGCCGATGGGAGCACATCTACCGTTCTCGGCATGTGCATCTCTCACGTGTGTATTGCTGGCGCCAGACCTTCGTATTGTTCACTGTGCTTGAGCAGTGCCCACATGACGTGATTCTTGGTCTCGACTTTCTCTCTGTGCACTCCGCCCTTATCGACTGCTCGACGGGTCTTCTTCAGTTGGAACTGCCTTTTGACGCCGCTGTTGCCCGTGATGCTCAAAGTCGCCTTTGTGCCACCGAGTTCCTGCATCTTCAGCCGCAAGCCACGACTTACGTGCAGCTCGTGTGTGATCCGCCTGTGCGCGATGGTGAATATGTCATTTCACCTATTACCGACGTTGTGCTAAAGCACTCCATTGCTGTCCCGCACACCATGGCTAGAGTACGCCACAACCAGGCCCATCTATCTCTTTTGAACTTTGGTTTCTCCACGCACGTGCTTCCTGCTGGTATTAAACTAGGCGTCATGTCGTCGTTGCAAGAGTGTGATATTTCTTAACTGTCGGCTCAGCAACCTACTCCGCACGTCAACTTGCTCACTGCGCCCAACCTATCAAGCATTGACATTGCCAAAATGATAGCGCCAGATCTTTCGCCCTCCGAAGCACAACACCTCCACCGTCTGTTGACATCCTATGCAGACATATTCGATCTTGACAACCGCCCTTTAGGCCAGACATCAGTTGTGACCCATCACATCAACACCGGCGATGCCAACCCAATTCATCGCCGCCCTTACCGCGTCTCCGCTGCCGAACGCTTTGTCATCCAGAAAGAGGTCGAGAAAATGCTCGCCAAAGGCGTCGTCGAACACTCATCTAGTCCGTGGGCATCCCCGGTCGTGCTTGTCAAGAAGAAGGACAACACATGGCGGTTTCGCGTCGACTATAAACATCTCACCAAGGTCACTAAGAAGGACGTTTACCCCTTACCAAGAATAGATGACGCCCTTGACTGCCTTCATGGCGCAAAGTTTTTCTCGTCCATTGACCTTCGATCTGGTTATTGGCAGATCACTGTTGACCCACGGGACCGAGAAAAAACAGCATTTGTAACCCCCAATGGGTTATACCAATTTAAAGTAATGCCGTTTGGGCTTTGTAATGCGCCGGCCACCTTTGAGCGCATGATGGATTCTTTTCTGCGCGGCTTCAAATGGTCCACTTGCTTATGCTACTTAGATTATATAATTGTTTTTGACCGACGTTCGGAAGCCATCTTTAGCAACTGTCCAGTATTCTCCAAGTATTCCGCAACGCTGCTCTCCAGCTGAACTCCTCCAAATGCCGTTTCGGCCGTCGAGAAATAAATGTACTTGGTCACCTCGTTAACGCATCTGGGGTACAGCCCGATCCGGACAAAATTCGCGCAGTGGCTCAATTTCCCGTGCCCTCTTCTCCTAAGGATGTCTGGAACTTCCTTGGTTTGTGCTCCTATTTTCGCCGCTTCTTCCAGAATCTCACTGATATTGCGCGGCCTCTCACCGAGCTTCTTAAAAAAGATGTCCCATTTACTTGAAATTCGCCTCAAAGTGCTGCATTTTCGGCGCTCATTGCAGCCCTCACGACTACGCCAATATTAGCCCACTTCAATCAGACTGCCCCGACAGAAGTTCGTACGGACGCGAATGGCCACGGAATTGCTGCTGTTTTAGCTCAGCGTCAGCATGGACGTGACTGTGTCATCGCCTACGCCAGCCGCCTTTTATCCCCTGCCGAGAGGAACTATTCCATCACTGAAAGAGAGTGTCTTGCTCTTGTTCGGGCTGTCGCTAAATTTCGCCCGTACCTCTTCGGCCGCAGTTTTACTGTTGTAACTGATCATAATGCACTCTGCTGGCTTTCCTCGCTCAAGGATCCCATGGGACGTCTCGGTCGTTGGTCTCTCCGCCTCCAAGAATACACCTTCTCGGTCGTGTATAAATCTGGTCACCTCCTTCAAGACGCCGACTGCCTGTCACGGTATCCAGTGGATCCACCAGACGCCACAGAGGGAGCTACGGAGGTTTGCGTCTTATCAATATCAGACTTTCTTGATATCGCTTCTGAGCAACGCCGCGACCCGGATTTACTTCCCATCATAGAAAGCCCGAGTTCCGCTACTCCACCCACTTCTCTGAACTTGTATTTCCTTCATGAAGGTGTTCTCTACCGCCCAAACATGCGCCCTAATGGTCCTGACCGCCTTCTCGTCGTGCCTTCCCACTTGCGTGTAGATGTTCTCTGACAGCTTCACGATGAACCTGCCGCTGGTCACCTGGGAGTCACCCGCACTTATGATCGCGTCCGGCGCCGTTTTTTCTGGCCATGCCTATATCGCTCTGTGCAAAAGTATGTCGCCAGCTGCGACCTTTGTCAAAGTCGAAAACGACCAACATCGCTTCCAGCTGGCCTTCTTAACCCTATTGAGATCCCTGCTGAACCATTCTACCGCGTAGGGCTCGACCTTCTCGGGCCATTTCCCACTTCTGCATCCGGGAACAAATGGGATGCTGTGGCGACCGACTACAAGACACGTTACGTGACCACCCGCGCTCTTCCAAACAGCTGCGCTACCGATGTCGCCGACTTTCTACTGCATGACATCATATTGCATCACGGCGCTCCTCGACAGCTCGTTACTGACCAAGGCCGATAATTTTTATCTCGTGTCGTCCAGGGTATCGTACGTTCCTGTTCCATGAACCACAAGTTCACAACGGCATACCATCCACAAACTAATGGACTTACAGAGCGCCTGAATCGCACTATCACGGACATGTTGTAAATGTAAGTTTCTCCAGACCACCGTGACTAGGGCGCAACGTTACCTTACGTCACCTTCGCTTACAACTCCTCCAGACATGACACCGCAGGCTATTCCCCGTTCTACATTCTTTATGGAAGGGAACCCTCTCTGCCTCTTGATACACTCCTTCCCGCTGGTTCAAGCTCCCCTGTCACATATACGTCCGCGATGCCATAGAGCGAGCCGACGCAGCACGACAGATTGCCCGAGAATGACTCATACTTTCTCAAGCCTCTCAGAAAGATCAATACGATTGTCACCACCGCGAAGTTTCCTATGCACCAGGTTCTCTCGTACTCTTGTGGACCCCATGTCGTCACATCGGCCTCTCAGAAGAACTTTTATTTCGCTATGACGGACCATACAAAGTCCTGCGCAAGATCACCAACCTCACCTACGAGATACAGCGAGTCGTCGACGAAGCGCACTCAATGCCACCACCATCCACTGTTGTGCACGTTGTGAGACTGAAGCCTTATGTGTCACCCAACACTCCCCTTTCGTGACAAGCGCCGGGTCGGCGCTTTAACGCCACGGGGTAGTGCCACAAGGCAGTAGTGGGATTGGGGCATAAAGCGGTAGAGGGTCCCTGCCTGAAAGAAAGACTGCGAAGTGGAGAGAGACTGGTCCCAGCCCGCCAGTGTGCCAGGCATTGCCGTTGCGTGTAGTCATCGTAAATATCTGCAAATATACGTTTCCTTGTATGAATATCATAAAAAAGTAAAGCAGCTTCACACTAAGGATGCCAATGAGCCTGAATTGTGGAGCTGGGCAGCTTTCTTTGTTTCTCTTCAGTTTTGTCTTTCTTTCCTGACTCTCTTTCTTTCTGTATATTTCAAACTATTCTTGCCTTTCCCTTCATTTCCGTTTATTTCTATTTTTCTTCGTATATTTTACCTCTCTTTCTTTTCCAATTCCTCGCTTGCTTTCATTTTTTTTAACAGTGGTTTCATTCAAAGTTCTGCACTCTTAATATCATCGTCAAGGGGCTCGAAGAGCAGCAAGAAAAAGATTCCTATTTCACTTGAGCGTGCGCTCAGTATGCTGCAGGTGGCTCTTCAATAAGCGGTTGTGCCTGCGTTGTAATGGTATAACTGTCGTTCAAGCGCACTAATAAACAGAAAGGCGCTTGAGCGACAGTTATACCATGCATATTCAACTAGCCTAACTTTCGATTCTGTTGCGCGTTAATCGCCATCAGGCTTTCGGAGAACAAGAGCCAGAATACCTCTGTTTTGTGTGAGCGTGCGCTACAGCTGGCTATGGTATGTGTTGTTTTGTCTGCGTTACGCCAAGCGACATATAACTTCAGTCTTTATTTTAGTGATTTTGCCATACTGTCATTATGCAATGTCGTTTCAGTTTACAAGCAAATTCAACTTTCAGTGTGATCTTTGTTGACGCCGTGACCGAATTGAAATCGGTCATAATTTGTATTCATAACTGTGGAAGTACATTAGCTTTAATCCTACTTCTCAAACTTCCTTCGTCTATTTGGAAGATACATGTATTATTCTAGTGTGTGATATATTCTCTTAATGCAACTGACAAAATCCCGTATTCCTCTGTGGCATAATAAAGTGCGTCAAACTACAAAATTCAAAAGAGTACAATCGTACAACTAAGCCAACATCATGGTCTTTTCACTTAGTATGTACCTCGTCAGCTATAAAATTTTAAATAACTATAATGCTGGCCGGCTTTCATCCACGTGTGACGATGTCAAGTTTTAAAAATGTTGTGTTTTTTTTTGACAAATTACTATCACTAACAAAGCTAGGCGAGATCTTCACCAAGAGCACCACATTGAAACACACCAGACTTGCTCCATTTCAGATGGTATGAAATGAAAAACATGAAGCCCGCATGCAGCATATAAGGGCTTATGTTTCAAGTCCAGCTTAAAGTATGTATACAAGTTATAACCTCTGCAATGAATTTCGTCATAAGCAATATTTCGTTTTTTGTGGAAAATATTCATATTTTAAATCTGCTCAGCAGTACTGATGGCGTAATATAAGGTACTTTATGGGAGTCCCAACCTCCTTGAGGTCTTAAATTGAAGCTATTATGTAAACGTGCAAATCTGCCTGCGTGTATCTATGCATGTATGTGTGTGTCTTCTTTTGCTTTTATTTATCTACCTCTCTCTGTCTTGAGTACAGCCCCTATTTCCCAAACACTACGCAGGGTAGCAAACCGGTTACTTTTATCAGGTTAACCTTTCAGCGTTTTCATTTTATCTACATCTCTCTCTCTTTCTCTCTCTCTCTGCCTATACTATCGGAAGACTCCCGAATTTAAACGTAATTTTAGCATTCCTTCTTTAAATGATTCTTGAATGTGGACTCTTCAAAAAGCTCCTTCGATAGCAGAGTCATGCAAGGAAATCCCGCACGGCTCTTCTACCGAGACATCTTTGCCGAGTCTCCTGTAGCTGACATGTGAAGTCTTGCAAGACTTCCAAGCTCTGAAATCAAAAGACACGAACGCAAAGGAATTATGTATCACCGCAGGGCAGCACACTCCCTCCTCGATGGCGGAGACGCGTGTTTTTGTTTATTTCTTAGGTGCGTATTGTAAGGAAACAATTGCTACCTTTGTTCGCAAATGTAAAAGTGGCGATCAGCCTTTTGTTGTTCTTGAAAAAACTGTGCCGCAGCGCTTTACCGAAAGCAATGCGATAGTTCATCTGCTATTACTTACAGCATGCTATTTTCAAGAAGAAACAGCAGCAGCGTTTGCAAGTTTACCAGTTTGAATGCTAAAGATTATTTTGACAGCCGCCCACTATATTTTCCGAGTGCTAAGTCCTTTGTCGTTTGCACTGAATGTACAATACAATATAGGCTGCACGAATTCAAAAAAAAAATTGACCATTTTACTTTGGCTGAATCATGCGACCGGTGAAAGAACGTGTTATTCGTTTCGAATGAGCAGTCCGCTAAAGTTTATTATGTGCGTGCTTTCTGAGCTCACGATTCTGCAGCACAAATAAAAAGAGTATAAAACATAAAAAGTTCCATGGTGAAGGCTTTTGTTTCGTTTTGTTTGCGGAAATGGGAGCTATATTGCTTTATAATCCTGCAGCACTTATTTATTTATTTATTTATTTATTTATTTATTTACTTATTTGTTTATTTCTGTACCATAATGACAAAGGTACTTAAAAGATTATACTGAGAAGCAGGTGATTTAGGAAGCATAAACCACGTACATTAATAATGCACCCATGCGCTGTTAGATTGCACTTTTCATTAGTAAACTAATAAAGCATTTAATAAAGCTTTAATATATTCTTTATAACTGCAAACATAGCGTTATAAAAATAATTGTGAATTGAACCATAAGAGAGTGTCACTATGTGAAATGATGCCAAAGCCACGCGGCGCAAATCTTTATTTTCCAAGCAGAGCTCTCTCTTAGTGTATTAAGTAGCACCATTTCAAGGCACAACAACAGTGACCACTTCCATAACAGCCTTTCTGTCTTGAAGTTGTGCTGCCCACACATCCCTGCTCCTGAAACTGACACGACGTGTTCTGGTGGCTTGACGTCCCTGTAGAAGGCCCTATCTTCTCACAGTCATTTTGGCGCCCGTTTTTTTTTCTTTTGATTGATTTTGCTTTCCACGTTTATTTCGTGCCAAACCCCTACTGGAGTGACTTATTTTATGTCACAGCTTGCGCTAGCTGTGTAAATACATGGCTTCTTGTCAGGAGATATGACGTATCTCCATTCGCCACCATCTCAGAACCTTCAGTGTACGCTCAGCGGCCATGGTATTACCAGCAGTATCTCAGTCCCTTTAACAACTACAGCTTTATTATTTCAGCACCCGACAGGAGTCGCTGGAATTTGATTCCGTGGATAAGCCATAAGTACGAATTTAGCCATGTAGTACGTGGATGAGCCATGAAGTACGAATTTAGTTGAATTTAAAACAATGCGTATTTAAAGTGCTTAAACATTTCAAACATTTGAAACATATAATGGCACGTTTTATGCTCGATTTTTTTCTTTTTCTTGTGGGTTTTTCTTTCCAAATGTTTTTGGGGTCCCAAGTCCAGACAGTCAAAGCAAACATCAAACGCTGCTTTTCATAGGAGCACTCGACAATCGGGTGGAAGAAACATTAACGTATATCTCTTAGTCTCGCCTTCTCTCAAGGCATCTGAACTCTTACAAATTTTATTTGTTGTTTTGCATGTTTTTTATGTTCCTTAGTATTTTAGAACCTTCTGCAATCCAACTAAGCCACTCCGAATACGACGTTTGGCGACAGCCCAGGTTGAAGAAGAGGAGGAATGTGATATAGCTTCAATCGGTTTCTTGGAAAACCCAAGTTGGATAGCGACTTACAAGAAATGTGCTTACAGTAATCAAGCGCCGGCAAGTAGTCATCGAATAAAACGAATGACATTCATTCAAATACACTCATTTGAACATTAGCAATTTCTTCTCTGTGAAAGATAGCCTATTGTAACTCATCGCAATTCAAACCTGAATGAGGAAACACGTGTATCATCAAGAGTTGCTGAAATTCATCGATATTTTTCCACTTTATGGGAACTTACGTTGTTAGATGCATCATGGAAACAAATATCATACAATAGCGTCAAGACTGCGTAACTGCCAGCATTGACATACGTAATGAAAAGAAGTGGATAGGGTCAGTATCTACGCCAAAAAAAATTTGTGGTGGAACCAAGAGCTGCAATTTGATCAATTACTGACAATAAGCCTTTTGACTGGTATTTCTCTTTTCTTTACGCCCCCTTATTTACTCTGCTAGAACAAAACCACCCCAACTACCCCCCTTCCTCCCATACTGCAAATTGTGTTCACTTTTCGCAAAAGAAAATTTAAAGCACCTTCCGCAAAAGGCGAACCTCTTTCTAAATTACTTCTTAGTGGACAATGAACTCAGTGGCATTAATGATGAACAGCTATGTGTTGCTGCGCAAGAAATGGTGTGTCAGTCAGCGACATCTTGTGCCAGTCCACAAGATGCCGCTGTACTGCCCACGTAGAACAGTGACATCCCCATGACGGCAACACGAAAAGTAATCAAGACGCGTGTCGATGTAGTCACCTCCACTGTGTACAACTGAGAGAGAAACGAGATCTGGTAGATGCGAGCCAATGAGATTTCGTTCACCATCTTGTCATACTTGTCTTCTTTCCCGGGGGCAACCAACGCCCGCTTATTTGCCTTGCGCGTCACGCGAATTCTTTCGTCTCAGTAGGTATGTGTTTTAGGGAGAAGGGGTGCTATGTGTCCTCTCGCACGTGCCTCGGGGAGGAGACATTTTATACGAGGGAATTCATTTGATGAATTTGTCTGACAGGATACTGCAGTGACGCATTTGGTCGGTATAAATGTCTAACTTGATCCCCCATCTATGTGGCATCGTGCTATTTCGTAAAACTATTTCTAACTATGCGATATGAACTGTCTTCAAATAATGAGCCAGCTTCTTTTATTTTTTTTTCATTCATGTGTCATTCAGTGGACAGAGACTTGTATTCCAAACCGATAATTTACTGCAGCCCTTCTTTTTTTTCGTCTATGAGTAATCAAGATTGTATTACAATGTAGGATTCCTGTGACCAAGGAAAGTCACCTTTCATGGCAAGCTTTGAATCTGTCGTCTTTGGGTGGTGTTTGTGTTCACGAAGACAAAAATTTCAAGTGAGGTCTAAGGCACCGAAGAAAAGTACGTCACTTCTCTGGATTCGCTTTACAATTACTGAAAAAGCGATTGGTCTCCAGGCATATGCTGCTAGAATACCGACCCCAGCGCCATTTCGACACAAGGGAGTCAAAACACTTTTGAGTTTCTTGAAGATCACTAGCTTGTACGGATGCCTTCGACTGGAGGTGCAATCTCAGAAACTTCAACACATGCACTGCTAATTTAACTCTATTCTTCCCTCCTCTCTTTCTCATTTTTCTAGTTTTTTTTCTCATTGCGCCAGTTTATGACAGCCAACCGGTTATTTCTTTGAACAACGTCCACACCCTCTGCCGTTGTTTCTTTTGTTGTTCCTTCCCTAGCAAACAATAAGAATGAGTGGACGTCATATGTTTATGAAATAAGTTACAACGCAGTGGAAAACATAATGAATGGACAAAACATTACTTAGTAATTCCAGCAAATTGAGATATGAGCAGCGAACAAGGCCTCAAGACATTGCTTACTATCTTTTTACGGAGAACCACTATAATAATTCAGTAAAGATTGAATGCATCCACAAGGTTTTCTTCAATTCTTCATTAGATTGCTAGCAGTCACAGCAAATAAGAGGCCACTAACACAATGAACAGAGAAAGGGCGCCTTCACTGAGGCGCTGATGCACACTGAACATCGTCGAACATTGAAGGAAACGTCTCGAGAGGCGCCGCCTGAGTGTATGGTGTGCAGTGGCCAACGAGTCAATAGAGTTTTCCCACTGATCCAATAAATCACCAGAATTCAATTAACGATGTCCTCCGAGACAAGCGTGAACCAATCTACTGGACAAGCCTCGTCCGTTGGGCCTGCTGGTTCATTTCAACAATGACTCGCCGCACTGCTATAGAGGCTGAGCAAACCACTGCGTAATAAAAAAAAACGTTTTTTTTTTTTGCGCGTCGCCTTAGCCACAGTTTTATTTAGCATACTAACTAACATATGATAAACTATGCCGGTATGCCCCTTCACGTGAGTGTGTTTATGCGGTCGCTTTTTTGCTCTGACCCATTTCTTACCTCTATCTCTTTCTATTTCTAATCTCATGTTTCCCCACCTCGGTGCAGCGAAGCGTATACCGTATATTACAATTTAGTTAACCTCTCTGTCTTCCCTTTTCCTCTCTTATCTTGCGTGACCGCTGGGAGGTGGGGCAGTAAGATAAACTGCCCCAAAGCTCTTCCTACCTAGGCTCACTTGGAAGATTTATAAAGATGTGCTTTGAAACCAGGTGTCAGCACTTAAGCACGCTCTGGTGGGGCATTTCTGTTACAACTTGGCGATCTTTTCTCTAAAAAAGTGAATTGGCTAGTGTTTCCCGTGAATCATTTTCATATAGCGACTCATTTACTTCAGCGATGACACATTTCCGCTTGAGGGGCTCAGCCAAGAAGTGGTAAATCCCAAGTAATAAAAAGTTATAATACGTTTATAATGTTTTTATAAGCACGTTTGAAGAGTGGTTGGTGCCAAGGTGTACATATGGTGGCAGCTACTCCTCTTTTCTTACATGAATATTATCATCATTGAGTTGCTAACAAATGTAAAGTAATTTCATAGTGATGTAGTGTTGCTAAAAGCGAAATACAAAGTGCATAAACGAAAGGGAAAATGCGTGACTTGTTTACAGGCAAACCGATATCAGCTGAAATTAGGAATCAACATTTGTCATGACGTCTTGACGTGAACGGATACAGCAGACTGGATGTCCAGGTTAAACTGTTTATCGGGCTGAACATGTCACCACGTAAAACTTAAGGCTGATTAGAACAAGAAATTGGCACTGATAGCGGCGAACCATCGACTATCAATCAACTGACGAGCTGCAAAGCGGGTCGGCATTTATACATGGGCCGTCGAATATTCCAGTTTTATCCCTTGTTTCACGCAAGCTCTGAAATAATCTCGAGTGTTCGCATCTTGCGCGCAATATTAACAGAACAATCTACAATGATTGCAAACCTTCTCGAACAATAAGGCGCACTTAGCACTGAGCATTCCTGACAGGCTTTGCTAGAGAAAACCAAATGAACCAAAGTGAAAATAAGCAACGGATGTGGCAATACTATCTAATTTTCGAAATTTTGCATTTATGCTCGTATGATTAAGAATATGTCTAGCGTATATAAAACATTCTTCGTTCTTGGTAAATTCTACTAATAAACCTCAAGATACCAAAAAGATGTCTAATTTCGTTCTAATTCATAAATGTCCTGGTAGTTTTATCGACCCAGATCTCTCATGATGATTTTTAACTTACTTTTTATTAGATGTTGCAAGGTGCCGCTTTCCCTTCAATCTGTATTAGTTTAAACGGATACTAGAGGCAACTATTAAGTGAACGTTGATTGTTGAAATATCGGTCCCGAAACCTAGTAGTGGTACTATTGTTTTAAGGAAGGGCTTATTTTGAAATAAAACCTCGTTTTACTGGTCTACTTCTGGTTAGCGCACTTCAATTTATCCGCTTAAAGAAGTGGACCGTTTCACGTCACTGTTGCCGGGCGCAACGTTGCCCGGCCTTACTGCGTGGCCGCCGACACTATTAACAGCAGAACGAAGCAGCGGCAGCCGCAATAACGGTCATTGACCAATTTTCTGAGTTGGCTCCATGATGGCAGACGTGTTTTGGTTCAACCGTGTCCTGCTAGATGGCATGACCTGACCAGCTTAACGATGCGAAAATTGAATTTTCTAATCCCTCGCGCCATTCCTCAATGTAACGTCCGGCGGTTCTTTTTTTTCATGAATCAAACAGAAACAAACTAGGAGCACTTTTTTTGCGTCTCATGATACACGGAAGGTTCTTTATTTAGTGCAGCTATATCTAATGCTAGTGCTTATTTGTAGACGGTTCATCTGACGTCATCGCGATCATTTTTAGAATGTCCTACTGCACCGCATGTATTATTGTGCATTTACCTTAATTTCTTGGAAAGTTGGGCATTGCTGTTGATAATTGTCTCGTTTTAGATGTTGTCATACAATGAGCTTTTTTTCTGACGTAAATTTTTATTTCAATTTAGTGTCAAAGTAAGCACAGGCAACGATTCCGGGAAGAAATCGCCATAGAAGAAACTGCCCCTTTTGCAAAACCAAGTGTAGTTCGGCTTCTTTGCAATATTTTATCGTTTGGAGAGGAAACAGCTTTCAGTATTTTGTTCGGCTTCTTTGCAATATTTGATCGTTTGGAGAGGAAACAGCTTTCAGTATTTCATCTTTGATCACGTGGTGTTGGAGTACTTTATATCTGCTCATTTACCTTGGCTCTTACTAAGGCCATTTATACACTCATTTACAATATTGTCGGAAATCAAGAGATCCTAGCTCGCTGCAGCCAGTTTCTAGAGCAAAGGCACTGTGGTTTTCGCCACACCCCACCATCGACGGTGGTTTTCACCAGACCCCAACAACGACGAAAAAAAAAAACAGTTTTCGCTATGCTGCAGAATAGAGCTTCTACACGTAGAACAGACCTATAACGGTAGAGATAAGCTGTGTAGAGAACTCGCTAAGAAAATTCAAGCCGACGCCTCTACTCCCCACATTTTCTATTGATGGTCGCTGATCGCGGTGTCGAATTTTCCTTTAATTTTAGGAGTATGACATTCTATGGAGTAAGATGTTCACTGTGCTGTCCACAAGCCAGGTGCCAAAGCATCGACAGCACGTCCTTGTGGCTGAAAGTGATACGTAAGTGGGTAATCAGCAGCTTGAAAAGAAACTTACCGAGACCGAAAAGCAATCGCATTAGCCCAACATGTGTAACCTGGGGGATATAAGCCTCACGAATGCGCAATACAAGACGGGAACGATTTGCGTGACTTTATTTGAAGGTAACAAAGCTTAGCTACGCTATGCAGCAAGGTTATGGGTGAGAACAAATATGTTTTGCATATTTTGCGTTCGTGCAAGCACTTTCCTCGTCGGTTCATTGACAAACTAAAGAAACCACGAAGGTTTTCAGTGTCCACGGAAGCTCGGATTTAAGTAGTGCTATGTCATTGTCACTTTAATGCACCTTCAGATGTAAAAATGAGGAGTAACAATGTGAAAACGATAATAACCACCTATTATTCGATGTTGTGCTAGACGTTGCTGTTACAACTTAAATGTGCACATATCTTCAGAGTTTAGTTTCAATTCATTTTGTAATGTTGTCGTAAGAGTTGATTGTAGACATGGAGTTGCATAGTTGCGATTGAATAAAAATCACGTTCTCATGGAGCATAGTTTTAAATGCGACGCATTTCTTAGTGAACCTCGGTGACTTGGAGCGTATCTATCTATCTATCTATCTATCTATCTATCTATCTATCTATCTATCTATCTATCTATCTATCTATCTATCTATCTATCTATCTAGCCGCTTACGTTTAGGTGCTCCCGTGGTCACCTCATTTACTTGGCGTGAACCAAAATTAACATGAGAGGGTAAGATGGTTTTACGAATACGACGTGCTTCTCAAGACGTGAATGATGTCACAATCTCGTTGCGTACGTCGTCAAACACGTCCCGCCAGACAGTGGCACACACCCACGGGCGGGTATGTGCCACTGGTATGCGGGTATGTGCCACAGGTGACTAATGCTTGGTATCTACCCAGGAACGACGAGAACACACATGGGCAACTTCAACGCGCGAGTGTTAAGAAATACCCGACGTCGTTAGCGTCAACCCGACGAGTCCCAGCTGGAATCGAACCCAAGAATTCTGGGTGCCAATGAAGCATTTTACCACAAAGCTAGGCGAGGTCTCCGAACTACTTTTCAAATAGACGCTAATCTTCGTAAAACTTTAATATTGGCTGCAGTGTTGCCTACCCAATTTTATAAACATTACATATGTACTTTTTATACAGCCGTCACGTCGGGTTAACGTCAGATGTGGTTAGTTGCCATGCACTGAAGTTGACTTATGTAGCAATGTCCCGGGCCAGCATCTTCGCGAGCATCAGCGCTTTAGATGAGCCTCTTGTGTTGCTAATGCGCATGTTCTAGTTGACATCGTTGTGCAAGTGAAAAAAATGGGTTATAAAAACATCTGCAACTCTTCAGCATATGTATGTGCGTGCAACATTTGTACATATCTTTAGCGTCATTTCATGACGTGTCGCTCAATAAAAAAAATTTCAACATGGTCACCTTTCCTCCGCATGCTTCGCATAACGTGGATTCCCACGTAAGTGGGATCTGCCGATTTTTTTAAACAATGTTCATGGCGGCTACAATTACTGTTTTATATTATGTCATGAGGCTGCAGTACAATTGAAAATAAAAAAATACGGCCTGTAATTACGCTGCACAGCGTTGGTTACAGGCCTGAGTCGAACTTAATGAATGATGCGGGGTGGTCGCAAAAAAAATACTGGGCACAGCAGGAGCAGCAACGTAGGACAAGCGATGAACTACGGCCGTGGGAAGCGACAGCTGAGTAGGCGGGCAGCGCTTCCGAACCACCTTCGCAAATATTTGACACGCATGATTTTTTTTTTTTTTTGCTGTAGCATGTGGAGTTAAGTGGTTGTTGCCAGAAAACAGCAAAACATTATCAAAAGAAAGGTTTTGTAAACAATTCAGGATGCTGTCTACCACATCACCGATCCATCAACACGATTCGGCCGGAAGAAAAACTTTTCATGCTTCTTTTTTTTACTGAATTATCAGCAACGTTGGTCACCACACTAGTAAAGGCAAATATATGCACGACCTAATCATATTCAAGATGTGTTGCATTCGCTCCATCTTCTCCGGTTTTCGTTCTTGATGTTTTATTGTTCCATGCATAGGTTAAGAGAGCGAAAAGAAACCCAGACAAGTAAACGCAGGACTTAGACCGGCTGTCAACCGTTTCACTCTATTGGGAAAACACGCTAACATACCTTGAAAGTGGTTACACAGTGGAGGTGAAAACTATTAACACCTTAAGCGGCGCATCTGTCAAGTAACAAAGCACATTTAGTCAGACGAAAATTAGTTGCAGAGGTAGTTGCAGTTCTTGTCAGAATGATCGATGGCAAGCTAACATCTGGCGAACGTGTTGGGATCAACTATAGGATGCCCAATCATTGGCTGGCGCAGACCACACGAATCGCCAGTCTTCCTTGAAAACCCGGTTGCACCTTCTTGTCTTACGTTTCTATGCCCTACGTTTAAGGGATTTAGTATTGAGGCATGCTCTTCCATGGGATTATTCCTCATCGCTCATACATTATTTGTAGCCCAAAGTAAACTCCACTCCTGGATCCATGATTAGGTTAGTTCCCCACGTTACTTCATCGTGAAGTGCACACAGACTCTTCCTCAATTGCGTACGATTTACACTAAGCAAAGAACAAGTGGCGACATTAAAAGCATTGCAGTGAACGAGTGTTCTCTACTATATGCAGGCCCCGTCTACTCTTTTGTTATGGTTTTTTCTTACGATTAAACGCTGCAAGTGCATTAGCCGCTGTCACCATGTTCACGTTATGCCTGGCATGCTTGATGCTCACGCTTTTTGTGGTCCAAGTAAAAGTGCAGGAACATCGTAACGTTTAACATCCAAAGAAAAAGAGGATGCTGCCGCTTTGCAGTGAGAATCGATCGTAAAAAAATCTTTTACGATGGACACGACAGAAATACTTCCCAGGGCAACAGTAAGGAAGCGTCGGCCTTCGGGGCCGTTCACGTGCGAATGGAAACGAGTAACAGCTCTTGATTGCACTCCAGGCGGAAGTAAACAGCGACTCAACCAGAGACACTGGCATCGCAAAGGTTCCTTATTTTGCGCACCTAAAAAGTTTCACATGTGCTTGAAGTCTCTGGGGAGCACAACCTTCCAAGAAGTAGCAAATGCGACGCATGGGTCAGGACCCTACAGGAGAAAAAGTGAGCGAAACAACGATGCAAGGTTAACGACTAGAAGTGATCACATTTCTTTTTCTGTACTTTGACGCTCTGGAAGGGTCAAAGTTGCTAGTACTACACTGTCTTTTATATATAACCCACCCCTGCGATCTAGTGGCTAAGGCAATCGGCTGCTGACCCGCAGGTAGCGGTATTGCATCCTGGCCGTGGTGGCCGTATTTTTGATAAAAGTGAAAATGATAGAGGCCCGTGCATTTAGATGTAGGTGCAGGTTAAAGAACCCAAGGTTGTCGAAATTTCCGGTGCCATCGACAACAGCGTCTCTCATATTTATATCATGGTTTTGGGATGTTTAACTCCAACAATTATTATCACTGTTTGATATATAAATGCTGAGATTACAAATTGTGTCAGTCGTGCACGTACTTTACGCAACGGGACCATAGACCAACAAATCTCGCTCATGAGTCCAATCACACAGTCTCAGTATGACTACGATGAGATCATGTGTCTGAGTGAGTTCGTGTGAGTAATATATTGGTGAGCTTGTGTCTCAGTGAGTCTGGTTTTGGAATAATTTAGTAAGTCTGAGCCATAGGGAGTCAAAGTGAGTCATAGTCAGTCTGAAGGCGCTTCAACTTCTATTTTCAACATGTGATTCTATCTACCCTTCATCGACATTGTTATCAACCTTATATCGTCTTATCTATATATTCTAGTCTACACACGCGCCACAGCGCACTGGAGTTCATGCATCACTTTAATATTCAATTTTCACAGATGAGAGATGGGTGACAGGGTAGCCCCAACCCCGCCCCCCACATCAAGCTTTTCACGGTAATTTTTTAATGAAGATATCACGGTTGAGTTGCGTGTGTCATGAAAATATCCTTACGGAATTGAAATCATTGGTACCTCTTTTTTGAGGGCACAGGACTATGAGGCGTATCATAAAGCACCAATTACGTGAGAATAATGACATGAAAGAGCGTTGGCATGACCGAAAATGCAGATTTTACGCTGACGGACTGATGAGTCGACTAACTCGTGAGTCAACACTCAGATTCAGGATGAGCTGTGAGTCGGAGTCCGAGTGCTTATGAATGAGTAATATATCGATGAGTTTCAATCCGAGTGTGTTTAGTTGAGAACAAGTTCAGTGAGTCTGAGTGCAAGTGAGTCTGGTAGACGAATGTTTTCGTTAGTCTCAGTACGATTGAGCCCTGACAGAAAAATATATTTCTTGAGTGAGCCTGAGTGAACTATTTTTGCCCCTCTATTATTGCAACTGTAATGCATGTTTTTTTTTTAGACGAGCAAGGGAGGACAGCCACACCACTGCCTTCAGATTCATGCGCAATCACATACACAAATAGGGCGCACAATGATTTTTTTAAGGCGGCTGCATTTTCGATGGAGGCGAAAATGGTGTAGGCCCGTGTGCTCATATTTGGGTGCACGTTCAAGAACCCTATGTGGTTGAAATTTCCGGAGCCCTTCACTACGGCGTCTCTCATAATCATATGGTGGTTTTGGGACGTTAAACCCCGCGACGCAATCAATCAATCAATTATTTAAAAAAAAAATCACGGGAAAAAAATATCGCCCCAGCACTCCGTACACAAGGACAACCAGCAAAGCTGAAACGTGTGGCCACAGGCGGTTGCAGACGGCACAGGCGAATCCAAAGTGCCACTCCAGAAACTTCCACCAAGAGCAGCCGCCGGCCCATGTGACCGCTTTCCCGCCATTGCCACGTTCACGCTGCTGTGCCAGTAACATCGCTTTCTGAGCTAATCGTTGTCACTTGCATTCAGCTCGGAAGGCTGCCGAATTCCTTGTGCGCAGTTTCTTCTTGCGCATCATCACCCAGGCCTGGTTTTATTTCAGGACTGCTGCACAAGCCCAGCTAACATGAATTCTCCCACCGATCAGCTGTCAGCGCTGTTACTAGAAATTTGCTGTTTGAGTGTTCGTACGATCTGTGCCCTCCCCATGCGGAAGTTGTAAGTTGAAACTGCTGCGCGCGGACTCGGTGGTACGGCTGTGAAAAGACGAACGACCTCCCTGACGGTGCAGCCAATGGCAATCGTTCTTGGGTACGACGTAAAGAACGGCTTCCCTAACGGCGCTCGCAATGGCCTGAGAGCTTGGGTGCGACGCGCAGAAAAACGTATAACTTACGGCGCAGACATTAGAGACCGTTATTGTTTCTCATGGCAAACGATTATTTCTTTTGCTAGGTCATATACAGTTTTCACTGTTAAAAGCACCGTTTTGTAATATATAGTTCTAAGAAAATAGCCAATGGGTGGTCACAACTGGATTCGGCACTTTATAAATTGTGTTGCTAGGTGAGTTGGTGAATTGTCTCAAAACAAAAGTAGAACGCGAAAAGACAGGACACGGGAGACAAGAAGATGGGACGGGTGCCTATCCAGTCTACCTGTCTCCTGCGTCCCATCTTTTCACGCTCTAGCTTTAATTTAGTTTTTTTACGCAGTACCTCCCGCATTTGTGGTGGATACTCTGTCAACACTGTCCTTACGAACACTATCTTTAAGAGAAAGAATGAAAAAAACTACTGCGCTTGAGTACTTAAGGATACTGTCCAATGAAGCACCTACATAAAATGGACGATCCAGGGGTCTCCCAGTTACAGCTAACGATTTATCTTTCGCTCCAGATTTAAATACTTATCTCACGATTGAAAGCCACCCAGTTCTTAAGAGACTCACAATGCTTCGCCCGGTGGAGGCCTTGCTGCCTGCAAGGCATGAAAAGAAAGCTGTCACCAATGCAAGTGCATGGGAAGGTAAGAAAGACTGCATAAAGAGAGGGGCATAATGGCCTATTGTACTGCTTATCGGTAGAAGAGTCTGTACTTGAACGTGATCCCCTTTTGTACCTGGAATATTTGTGTGCACTTGTTTTCATTGTTTACTTAAACGTTTTCTCTTTGAGCACTGTTTATTTCTGTGGAACTTTCATGCAGGAAGTGCTAGTAGACCTCGTTGCAATGGTTTATTCTTTCTTATGGCTCTCGTTCTAGATGAACACCAATAAATGCCGGTATTGTAAAGAAAAGTGATCTCACAGTTCTGTATATACACACCTCAGCCTTTTGTTAACCATTTGTTATCGTTGTACTCCTCACGGTTGTTAAATTGTGTGACCTCAAAAGGTAAAGGAGGAAGGGGGCGTGGTATGAATGATACAGCCGACTGAGAACGTCAAAGTAGTCTAATGAGTACCTCGTTAGTGAATATGCATGTTCTCCTTGGCATTGATTAAATGAACAGGCAATTCCATTAAGGAAAAAACATTAGATGCCTCATCAAAAGCCAGAATAGGGTGATGTCCTGCGTCGGCGCCCTACGTATCGTGGTTTTGGAACACATTATTATGACCTCACTGCTTGGTCAAAGGTGAACAGATCCCGGAAGCTGTGCAGAACGTTTACACTACTTCTGATGCGGGAGGCATTACAAGAAATAGTTACAGAAAGCTTTCGAAAGAGGGCGAGGGACGTTCGATGCATCCACTTAAAAAAAAAAGAAGTTGGCTATCGCATTAGAGTCGACTGAGGAGGATAATAAGGAATTCCGTGAGTTTATTTATTTATTTATTTTTTATTTATTTATTTATTTATTTATTTATTTATTTATTTATTTATTTATTTATTTATTTATTTATTTATTTATTTATTAACAATACACCTCTTTCCATGTCGTCGCAGAGAGGCTTGCTCCTATTACATTATAATTAAACATTGCTGACTCCACGGAGGCTTCTATTACAGCCACAATCGCAATCACTCGGTATCTGTATAGGCGATAGAGAAGCTGCATTTGAAAACACTTAATCTAATATTCTTAGCTTATGCGTTAACGTCAAGTAAAACAATCGTGCTAAAAAATATTTGATCCATTGGGCAATTTTTCTTACTCTATCTCCACACCCCTTAAGACTTTATCCGATGTCAGCATCCTTCGGCATCTCTTTCGAGACGTCGTGCTTCGAGATTTGCCACCTGTGGCTAAAACGGTAAATGCCAGCGGATTAATTCTGGCCACCCATTTCATTTCTTTCTCGGGGTTTCAGGCTGCAGAGGCTATATGTCACACGGTAACAAAGTTTCCCATCGATGTGCGCTGATTAAACGAAGCATGCATTATGCTGCATGCTTGAAAGCGACAAGTATTTCAATAAATGGGTTCGCCACCACAATCAGACGACAGCTAGGGACAAAATGGGCTGCCCAAAAACAAAGCGGAATCCGGTGCAGCATTATGTATATACTGACCTTCCTTCCTCATCATCACCAACACCTTCTCTTTCTCCTTTCTTTTTCACCCCCCTCCCTTCTCTTAACGCAGAATCGCAGGCCAGAAAATGGATTCAGGATGAGCTCTCATATTTTGTGCCACAATACACATTCTTCTCTTGCTAAGTTCTTGAATTATGTTTCAACAACTCTCGTGAACAAGCTCGGTGCCATTGAAGCACAGGGGACTTTGATACCAGGGTGCATGGTTAGTTTTATATGCTGTTTTTTTTAGGAATTTGCTATTAATAAGGCACCAACCATTATCCAGTACGTAAAAGCACTTCCGATTACAATGTCCGTTGCTACGTGCATCGGTGCGACGTCAACTTCGTGAAACTAAAGCTAAGGCCATCATCATGGCGCGTAGAAGTTCTAGTGTGATTGCGTTGGAGCGCAAGATTTAAGATGGACTCGTTTATGCAAAATCACAAAGAAATCGGCGCTTTCTACTTGGCTGCTTCAGGAAAAACATTTTAAATCGGGTTTGATGGCTGACTCCGTTTATCAGGGTTTATGACACTGAACCCCGTGGGCATTTTCTGCGAAAGCGCAATTTCTGCGTTATAATATTTTGTGAGATCAAGTTTGAACTCTACACAATTAAAAAATCTTGTTTGAAACCTTTTCACTGTTTCGTTATCTGAAACATGTTACCACCATTGGGCTCAAAGCAGTTAAAAGGGTGTATACATGAAAACGACGGTCATATTGCAAAAGCAAACAAAGCAAGCAAATAAACGAGCCGTATATATCTGAGTTGCCCTTGGACATAAACTATAATATTACACTGACAGTTGCTGTGAACCATTTCAATTAACAGGTGTTTTAAGGCATAATTGTTCTTTGATTCTTAATTGACACAAACTACCTATACCAGCCTTTTTGAAAACGCTGAGCTGCCGTATAAACAAAAGACACCGTGAGGTAAACTACATTTACAGCTACGTCAGCAGTTCGGTGTGACACTAAGGCATAGAATAGTCAACAATAATACGTAAAGTATAAGGGCAGTGGCTATTGCATACTCTGTTACGAATGAGACAGACTTCAAGCGTGCACAGCTTTGCTTTTGCGCATTGAGAAGCGAACTGTCTCCCCGCTGAAAAGTAAGTCGACTGTGACGGTCTGAGCGTATAAAGTGTAGGCAAGTTACAAACTTCATAGTTACAAACTTCGCGAAAAAAAAAAACGGGGATGAAGGAGGAACTCAACAAACACAGCGAGAACTATCAACTCAGTAAGAAGCACAACAACTTCAGAAGTTGTGCTTACAAACTTCAGAAGCACAACAAGCAAAGACATTGCCGAAGACGCAGAGTAGATACGGGTAATACACAGAAAAATGAACGCATACAGGAAGAGAAGATGTAGTAAGGAAACTATAAACTGACAGTCTCAATGTAGGCGTCACATTTTCTTCTTGGTGTTCATGCCTCCGTGGGCTCACGTCTGTTTTTTCAACGCCGTGACGCGCATTCCCGTGGAAGTCACAGTCTCTGCGGTGCGGCTGTGATCCAATGGGTCTAGTGCTTCAATGTCGTGCGCTCCCTTTTTATGCTGACACGCTATATCCTCTGTCTGTCGCGGCCCACGTTCATTCTTGTTGCCTACTATGTGGCCTTATCTTTCCAAAGATAAGTACAAGCAGTATTCACAACGTAGTGCCACTATAAAGCTATGTTCACACTACGGTAAGGCGTCGATTTTTCATAACACGCGTAAGCGGAAGCACAACAAGCGTATGCGTCTAGTTCAGACTGTGAATGTAAAAGGTACCAACGTTCGCAACGAACGCATAAATTGTGGGTGAGAGTGTTAAAGGCTAGGCAACTTTTACGACTGCGATACTACGACCGTTACGACACAGCCAATGACCGATCAGCTTTCGGTTTTCAACAACCGGTCACGAGACCTGACGGGACTTCCGTCCTCCCGGCTGCAGCAGCACCGCGGAGGCGATGGCGGTAGCTGCCGGCGCGGGAAGTGCTACTTCGCCATTCCGCGGTGACGATTGGGTTGGCTTTGTTTGCTCGCAACGTGCGTAAAAAGTTGTTCCGCGCTGCCTGCCGTACTGTCTTCGCAGCGTCTCCAAGTCGGAGCTTGACGAGAAGGTTGTGAAAGTCGCCATCCACGGCCCTGTCGAGGAATACTTGGCGCACCCAAACTCTTCTCTGTCGCCTTCGCCGTCTTCGGGCGATTGAATACACGACTATAAGCTCATTTTGAGCGTGAATTTCTTCCAACTCGGCCAGCGCTCGCGTGTTGATGGGAGCCATATTGGACCGCTAGTGACGTCGATTCTACAGCGACAAATATGATTGGCCTATCGTAAAAATCGTAATGTACGTAGCTGTAAATGTGAACAAAGGTATCGGCATAACTGCGGTAACGCTTTTTATAGCCGTTGCGTTCGATACGCTGAACGAGCTGTTACGCACGTTACGACCACAGTGTGAACATGGCTTAAGAATGCGATCCGCCGTGGTGGTGTAGTGGCTAAGGTACTCGGCTGCTGACCCACAGGTTGCGGGATAGAATCCCGACTGCGGCGGCTGCATTTCCGATGGAGGTGGAAATGTTGTAGGCCCGTGTGTTCAGATTTGCGTGCACGCTAAAGAACCCCAGGTGGTCGAAATTTCCAGTACCCTCCACTACAGCGTCTTTCATAATTATATGGTGGTATTGGTACGTTAAGGCCCACATATCAATCAATCAATCACTATCAGAATGCATTATTTCGGGTACAAATACATTGCCTCGCTGGAACTGGATTTAATGAAAATAGCGCCAGACCTTTCAGCGGCATTGTTTGTAAATATATTTGTTTTTGTTTTTATCCACTTACGTGTAATGGAGGCAACAATGCCGTTATTTGTACGGCATAACGTAACTTCTGAACAAAAGAAATAAGGACACTGTTTCAGGTCTTTGCATAGATATTTTACTCTTACAGCGAAGTTTTGTGAAAACAACAAACTGGTATCTTAAAGGGCCAGCTGGTACATGTTACTGCAGTGAAATAAGCTCGAGAACGGGATTGAGGGTATCAGGGTGCTGGCTGCTCCTTACCCGCCATCCCGTTATCATGCTGTTTTCATCGATTTATGTAACTAGGCCATTTGTAACTGCGTCAACTGCAAACCAACCCCCCCCCCCCCCCCGAAAAAAAAAAAACCTTTAGCTGACATCTTCCACAGAAATTGGGCAAATCACACTATACTCACCACTGGTTCGCTGAAAACAAACAAAAACCTAATTCATTAATAATAAATAGTAACAAAATATTTGATGACGATGGAGCTGTCCGCTGTAGGTCTGGCCTATGCCAATCGAGGTTCGGTTGCTTTACAGAAGCATACGCTGAATTAAAAAGCAATTAACTTTCTGAACCCTCCATCAGATCCTCGTGCGTTTGGGGTACATTTCGTCAGAATTCTGTGTCACTTCTGTGCCGTGTACTTTTCGCTTACCGTTTTTCGGACGCACCCTCAACACTGCACACTTAAGAAACAACCATCATCTATAAGAAACAACCATCATCTATAAGAAACGTATAAGAAACAACCATCATCTAGACGCCCGGACACGAGGCTCTCATGGGGAAGCTGGCGTTGATTGACAATTTTCATTTAAACTTAGAGCGAACTATTCTACAAAACGATACTTCTTTTTCATAGTGATGGTGCTTTTCTTCACCTTTGCAACCTTTTTTTTTTTCTTCGAAACTTTTTTTATTATTTAACGACCTTTAGAAACTAGTCTCCCGAAAAATTTTTGAGTATTCAGCTTTTCAAAGTTAAAGGAAATGACTGCTATTGAAAGTTTCTTTATACGCAAGCTGACAGCCAAAGATAGCGTCGAATGCGAAGAGCAATGAGCCTTCTCGCTCTTTCGCTTTTTGTTTGCATTGAACGCTAGATGTTTTCCGCTCCGTGAAGCGCGAATTCGATCACTCCGCACTGACGTTTGCGCCATGCTTTCTTTCCGTTCATTTGAATAGATGGTAATTGACGCCTGGGTGATGAACTTAACAAAAGAAGCGGCACGCCTGTTGGATGCATGCATACCGAGTGCTCCACAAACGATGTCCTTCCAGTTTTCTCGAAGCAGGGGTCGTCTCTCACGTCCGAGTGTTTTATTGACTCGGAAGCCCACGTACTATATCCGGGCTTTTGTGGGGCTTTCCACTAAAAGAACGCGTGTCTAAATCGTAGTCCCTGGACGACTTTCGATAGTCCGAGGAGGGCGGTCCGTCTTTAACTAATTCAGCGCAAGCTGGTACGTGTTGCCCGTCTAATGATGCGATCACTGGCGTGTCAAGTTTTCTTATCGTCATACATATTTAGGAGGCTGAGCACGGGCGATAAAAGTATCTTCTTTTTCCTTCTCTTGTTTCCTGCGTACAAAATGAATCTAGAGCTTGTAAGCTTCCCCAAACCTTCCCTTGATTTCCGCAAGATGCTGCAGTGAAATGAAAGTTAAATTCTTCGGTATCACGTGCCGAAGCCACGGAATCGTCTTGAGGCATGCGTTATGGTGGACAACAGTTTGGCCATCTCAGATTCTTTGTTGGTGGCTGAGTTTAGGTACACGAATGTTTTCCACCTTTTTAGATTTAGCCCACATCGAACCCGCGTTTTCTTACATTACGGTGAACCTCTCAGCGGCTAATCTACCACGTCAAATCACCATACAAAGTTTAATATATTATTTACTCTTTGTCCTTTCAAGGTGAATCCTTCCAAAACACAAACTAGTTAGTAGAGGAACACTCTGCCCAAAAAAAAGGGTGCAATTCCAAAAATATAGTTGAACACTTTTGTCCAAGTATGTTGTAGAGCACCTTTATCTGTAGCGCCTAACTACATTTCTTTTTTCATTGAGGTTTAGAGAGCTCCATGCACACTGTGTAGCAGTGCTTATATGTTTTTAATGATATGTGCGTGTACGTATGACAGTCGCAGCTTCGTTCAATTCAGCCGAGAAAGAAAAAATCTCCGCCCCAGCACTCCATAAAGATGGTTAACCAGCGAAAGCTGAAACGTGCGGCCCCGGTGTTTACCAGTGGGTCCGACCCGACGTGGCACTGAAGCGTTTCACAATTACCGCTAACATTTTTATGCTTCTTAATGAGATTAGACACTTTTCGCAAAGGTTTACGACACTCTTTATTTCACATGTCGCACATTGTGGCTCGCATGATCACGGTCATGGGAGAAATTAATGAGAGGTTAAATGCGTTTCGTAATGCGTTATGCATAGTGGTTGTTCTCGAACCACAGGTGGTCGCAGGCGTCGCAGTCGAAGCCAATGTGCCACTGAAGAAACACCCGCCGAAAGTAGGCGTTCGCCCTGGTGAACGGGCTCTCGCAATTATCCCACTGGCACAACAACATCACGTTGTTGCAAGCGTCTGACATCACCAATCACTCGGCGGGGAAGTAGGTCTCAGGAGAAACAATTGCATACGGGCTCGGTGCCACGGCTGCGACGACGTTACCAGCCAATCACGCGCGTGCTTGGGAGCGACGTAACTGATAACACAGTCAATGAAGACCACTCATGACACCACAGCCCAACGAACTTTTGTTTTTCCTAGCCATATACAACTTTCACCGTAAAATAAGTTATATAACGATAATGCTGCCTTTGACGACGCTCATCTGATGGCTCATAATCAGAGTGGCTTCCTACACGGAAAAGACAGTCGGATACTTTCGACAGCCAGTAAGGCTTTCCCCAGATAAAAACTCACAAAGAATGACTGACATTCGGAATGAGATCCAGCTTGCAGTGCGACGACATGTCCGACAATGTTTTTTTTTATGGCAGAGTCAGAAAGATTCCGACAGTGAAATCTCAATCGCCGCATTTTTTTCATTCCACCGTATCTCATACCAAAGACGTCTCTTAAGACGGTTGGTTATTTCGAACGGCGACCGACTCGCTACACGACGGGCACGGGAAAGTAGCAAATACGCGAAGATAGGTACTATCGTCGGAGTATGCGAAGACCGCTTTTGTATAGAGTACAGCTTTATATGTATAATGCCCAAAATTAGTAGTTTTGCCCCATGAGCCAGAAAATGTGTTTTTCATGTTCAAGCCACTGGTTCTTCAAGATAGGCGTGGCACACTTTTCGAGAATGTCCCGTATATATATATATATATATATATATATATATATATATATATATATATATATATATATATATATATATATATATATATAATATATATATATATATTATGTGTGTGTGCGTGTGATCATGCCACCCAGACATAACGGGTGGCATGATCAACGGCTAAGTGAATGAATCTTTTGGATGAGCCGTAGTTGCCAAAACCTCCGATAGTGTCCATGGCCAGAAGATCAAACGGTTGTTCCGCTGGTGGCAAAGACTCCAAGGAACCAAATCGTTTCTTCTTCGGTTTCTTGCAGCGCTGGCAGGTATCGCAGTGGCGTATGTACTCGCTCACGTCGGTGATGATGTCGGGCCAATAGTACTGTGGAGAGAGAAGCCGCAGCGTCTTCTTTACCCCGACATGACCGAAAGCGTCATGAGCTTTTTGGAGAAGAGAAGACCGGAGGGCAAAAGGCACATAGAGTTTTCGTATTCCCCTGCGTGTCACTATACTCAGTCCGTTCTCAATGGTATGCTTTCCGGGTGGTTTGTCGTTGTCATGCTCTCGCAGTTGCTCAGCAGATAGGAGTTGAACTACCGGGCTTCGAGATAGTGCATCAGCTTCAATGTTGTCAATGCCCTTTTGGTGTTTGATGTTCACGTCATACATGGAGAGTTTCAAGGACCACCGGAAAAGTCGGCCTCGGGGATTCTTGATGCTTTTAAGCCATTGCAACGCTGCGTGATCTGTGATCACAGTGAAAGGTTTCCCGTGTAGATAGCAGTGCCATTTATCGATGGCGTCAATAACTGCCAAACATTCGAGTTCTGTGATGGCGTAATTAATTTCGTGTTTTAGTAACTTCCGTGAATGGTATGCGATTGGGTGCTCTCTACCTTCATCATCAGCCTGCTTCAAGACGGCGCCGATACCTCTGTTGGATGCATCGCAGTATAGCACACAAGACTTAGTGGCATCGTAGATGTTAAGGATTGGCTCTTCCGTCACGCATTTCTTGAGCTGAGTGAAAGCCAGTTCACACTCCGCATCCCAGTTCCAGGTGGCGTCTTTGCTGAGCAGGCGCGTCAGTGGGTGAGCGATTTGACTAAAGTGGTCGATGTATCGCCGGTAAACATTGACAGTGCCGAGAAAACGCTGCAACTCTTTAGGGCGTGATGGTGTCGGAAATCGTAGGATTGCGTCCACGTTGCTTTGCTTTGGAGTGACGGTGCCATGCGAAACCTTGTGTCCCAGGTACTCAATGGAGGTTCGAGCGAATTGACATTTCTTTAATTTAAGCTTGACGCCTTCGCTTTTGAAAGCTTTCAAAACGCCTTCCAGATGCCTCAGATGGTCTGGAAACGTGTCAGAGTAGACAACAATGTCATCGAAGTAATTCGTGACGTTCTGCAAACGGTGTTTTGTCAATACGAATTTGACAGCCCGTTCGAAGGTGGCCGGAGCATTCCGAAGGCCAAAAGGCATGACGAGCCACTCGTAGTGACCGGTACGTGTGACAAACGCCGTTTTCGGAATGTCATCAGGGTGAATCTTCACGTGCCAGTAACCTGACGTTATGTCTAATGTCGAGAAGTACGTAGATTTCCCCAGAGAATCGAGAACGTCATCGATGCGAGGGATGGGCTGATAATCAGGCATCGTCAATTCGTTCAGCTTGCGGTAGTCGATGCAGAAGCGCGTGCGTCCTTCCCCTTTTTTCTCTGCCAGAATTTCTGGCGCAGCGTATGGGGAGGTAGATAGTCGTATGACACCTTGCTTGAGAACCTCGTTGATCTGTCTGTCCATTTCAACGCTGTCAGTTTCTGAGCATCGATAGGGAGCTCTACGAATGGGAACATTGTTGTTGAGATGAATGCGATGCATTTCGCCGTTGATGCACCCAATGTCTGTCTGTGACTTGGAAAAAATGTCATAGTACTTGTGGATAAGCTGCTTCAATGCCAACTGTTGAGTTTTATTTAGATGTAGTACATCACAAACTTCAATACCTTGCAAAGACGCGCCCTTGTTAACCGTGGTTTGGTTCTGTGTACGAGAATGGGGGATGTCTTTCCCTTGGCGTAGAGTCATAGTGTCGAGGTCCAGCGACAAGTTAAAGAGGCAAGCACTATCCAAGCCAAGAAGTAAGTTGCTCTTCATGCCTTGTAGAACATGAGCCTGAATTTCTCTTGTCACTTTTCCTATCTGTACCTTTAGATTAATCGCGACCCAAAGTTTTGGTAGATGATGTGACTTGTTGAACTGAGATGCATGAATTCCTCATTATTTGCAGGTGAAGTGCCTTCAGCACTGCTTCGTTGATACAGGTAGTCGTAGCTCCGGTATCAAGTGTAGCGCTGACAGGGTACCCGTTAATAAGGGCATCAAACTGAATTACATGAACTCTGGGTCACCCTCCTCGTTTCCCTGGTTGGTGGAGAGGGCGGAAATGCTTGCGCGTCGTGGGCATTCATTATGCCAGTGCATCTGTCGGGGTAAGCCATCCATCGCGCAGTGTTTGCACTCATGCACGGGTGTTCGTACCGGGGAATTACAGCTGGTGGAAAGCGATGTAACTTCATTCTCTGCATGTTTGACTCTACACGAAGTGCAGTTGTAAGCCATGCCTCTGGTGTAGACGAAGTAAGCCCAGCAAGCGCCATCTCCATATGCGCAGGAAGGCCGTCGATGAGCGCTGATATAAGGTGCGTGTCCTTTAAGTCGGCGAGGCGTCCGAGAGACATTTTTTCATTATAGTATTCCTGCAAGCTCCAGCCTGTTCGCAGCCGGCAATGAATGAATTGGCGAAAAGGATCCGCGACGCCGCTCGTAAAGCGTCCCTTCATGCGTTCACATAAGCTCTCCCAAGACGCGTCTGTGTCGAAAACCTCGGTGAGAAACCATCGGAAAGCCTCACCTTCAAGGTAATCGGAGAAGTAGCACAGCTTGTCTCGCTCCGTCCATGCTGCGGCTGCAGTCCTCGCCTCAAAGAGTCGGAGCCACTTGTCAAAGGGAACGTCCGTAGATGCTCCCGAGTACTTCGGGATGTTGATGACTTTCTTGGATGTGGCCATGATGAAGGGCACGGTAGATCCTGTCGACTAGTGTGACGCAGGAGGCGTGATGGCTGTACGATGAACCATTTCTTTTTCTTCGTCTTCCTCCTTCTCTACCATTCCACCACACCGTTCTCGTGTGGTTCGTCATATATATATATATATATATATATATATATATATATATATATATATATATATATATATATATATATATATATATATATATATATATATATATATATATATATATAAGCTGCCGAGACTCCACACTAGGGACCCGGGAAATGGTTTGGGAAAAATAAACAAAGTAGGTTACGGAATTTCCTGACAATAACAAAAAAGTACGAATGTCTGGCTTGCCGTTTTAGACAGATCATGGTGGCACGGACAGGAAACAAAGGCCCTCCCCCGTTGCCACATACCTGACTCACCCCGAACAATTGGGCATGATTTGATGAATGAACTCTTTTTTTCTTTGTTGAAGACCTACGCCTTGCGCGGCCGTTACTTATGCACACGATATCTACAAAGATCTGTGAGTGAGTGAGTAAGTGAGTGAGTGAGTGAGTGAGTGAGTTTAGCAACTTTATAAAATCATTGTAAAAAACACCGAAGGACTTACAGGATTTAAGCGATCCATTGAGATGACTTGAAATAAATACCTATCTCCTTTTTCTTTCAAGTTTATCTATTCAACATCAACGCCCTCAATAAGTTGTCCTTACCAAGCGTGCTTTCGCAGTGCCCACAGATTTGGAGGCATTGCAGACGTTGTGGACATTATCAAGTTATGCAGTGCATCCACGATCGCTCGACCTTGAACCAAGTGACCCTGTCATGCAATGATGGCATAATGCAGCATCATAGTTGAGTGATGATGGCGTCATATTGTAAAGTATACCGCGGTTTTTTGCATAACTCGTATTGACTGCTACACTGATGGCCAATTAGCTCTTTCGATGAGGCATCTAAAGCCACGTGAACAGCGTCGCTCGGAGCTGACGATGACTTTGTTGGATCGGTTGGAACAATCTCGTACGTGACGTCTGTAACTTGGCGAACGATACGGAATGGTCCAGTGTAGGGCGACAACAGTTTTTTCAGACAGTCCCACACGCCGAGTAGGTGACCAGATGAGCACGAGAGAACCCGGAGAAAAGTGCACGTCCCTATGGTGAGAATTGTAGAGCTGTTGTTGGCGCGCCTGTGAAGCCTGTAGACGGTTACGGGCGACTTGGCGCGCGTGGTCGGCGCGGGCAATGGCTTCCCCAGCACCTCCACCAATAAGGTTGGAAAATCTTATTCGTTAAAAGAATCTGCATAAGCGCATCATCAGATTCTTCAGATGTAATATATGCAGGCCGCCGTTTTTTTTTTAATTCACCGCCCTCGAATGAACCCAACTTCATTTACTCGCGCAGCCTATAGCTAGGACGGCGTTCCATTCTTTACGTCTCACAAAGCAGCGCAATTCAGAAGCAAGTAGCGACGCCCATGATTTAGATACAATTTATCCATTTCCATTTTCTCTGACCGACTAAGCCAAATAAATTACTTTCGACAAAAGTTTTGCTTCAACTGAAAACTGTTTTTGTAGGAACCCTCTCGCCCACAGCTATAGACTACGCATCGGTGTTCTCTACCTCAACCTTACCTCTGCACAGCTGTTTTATTTCTCACCTATTTGTCAAGGCCATTGTTCTCTTCCAATGTGTTGTGCATTCGCCTTTCATTCCTTCCCAATGTCTCCTACAGCCTGCGAGTTTTTGGAGTGCACGGCATAAATAACGTCACACTGCCGCTCTCAGTTCAGGGAACCTGCGCTCTCCAATATATTTTATGCCCTAAGAGAGAGCATGAGGTAGAAAAAAATCTTTGTTTTCGTTTGTTTGCTTGCATGGTCGCTTTTTTTGCTTGCTTTGATTGTACTTTTATCCTTCTCCCCTGATACCGGTCGCACCCTAAAGGCACCGCACGTTCAGAGGACATGGCTCCAAGAAGCCCTGTTTACGTAAACAACAAGAGGCTCACGGGAAGGGGGGGGGGGGTTGTTGCGAGGCGTTGGTTGGGGGAAGGACCATGCCGAATGATGCTTTTTCGCGCTAGCCACGGTTGCAGTGCTTTCTATATACCAAGTCCCCCTGGTCTGCTACTCATTATATTTGCTGATTTCTCTCTCTTTCTCTTTCTCTCTCTCTCTCTCTCTCTTTTGCTGTTACTCTGCACCGACACGAGCTCGATGGAGCGCGATGTTTGTTTTCATTACGGGTAGTGCCCATACCCCCATCCTCCTCCTCCTTCCTGCCAACAGCGTGTCATTCGGGTCGCCAGGTGTATAAACTTTTCCATGGTGCTTCGCTTCCGGAGAAATGTTTCTTCTCCTGTACGTGAACCTTTTCCGGAGTCTCGCTCCTCGCAAGTATTCTTGCTGCTTTCGTTTAGGACCAGCTGGCGCATGAAACGAGTGCTTGCGCACAGCAAGGTCAGTCAGCGTTAGCGATGGCGCAAATGTGACACAGTGATACAATGTCTGCCAAATTGTGTTGAAACGTGGCTCGGAACTTATCTGTTTAGTGTTAGTGTGAAGTATGACACTGATTTGAACTTACATGAGGACCTTATATCGAGATAAATTGAAGCAAAACTGAAATAAATAAATCAATAAAGTGCTACAAACGTGCCTCTGTGTATAAACAGAGTAAATAAATGCCTGTCAGACAGTATGTTTACGTAACTCTCAAATATGAAATCCTCGTCGTCGCGAATAGCACGGGTGGACCCACCAAACTTCTTGCTTTATCATTCTTAAGTTTTGAGAGATATTTTGTCGTTTAGGATTAACCGCTTCTGCGGAACATTTCCCTCTAAAATACTGGGCATGCGAATTCGGACACAGGAAAGCAGCCGAGTCTCCACAGATGTCGACACCATAGACACGACAGACGTTTCGGAGAAAGACACCTGGCAATCCGCGGTATCTAGTTACTTGCAGAACTGCTTAGTATTTTTATACCCTTTTCGTATGCGTAATTCTCGGACACTATTACAGTACCTCTCAGAGGAGAACTCGACCTGTTCTAAAGCTTTTAGTGTCAATATTGGAAATCTTTATTACGTTTTGCGGCATGAAGCATTGCTAAAATATATTAACGACAGTATTCACAAAGAAGTCGAGGAGACGGTTCCGACCAGTAAATGTGGTGTTTCTGTGGGGGCTTGTCGAAAAATTATTTTTATTTACTTAAAATCGACGCTAGTAGGTTAGAATAACGGTGTTTATAGGCAGAGATCATGCGTTTGCATTGGTTCTAAGGTTGCTCCAGTTCTCAGTGACAGAGAGCTAAGCTATTTGGTTAGTAGTATTCGTACTCAAACACAAGGTGCGCCGGCACAGGTGCCAAAACAAGTTTTTGCACTCGTCATACACAGCCATCATTGTGCTTGAACCGTCGCTCACCCCATCTCTTGAGTATGGTTCTCAATGGGAACAGCGAGTTGTTTAGGTGCTGCTTGTAGTTTCCTTGTAGAATAATTTTGAATACAAAGCAGACCAAAATTGACACCTCTGACAACCCGTCCTTACCGACTGCAAATTCCTTAGACGACGGCGGTCATTCAGTAACCTTGCTAAAGCAATTGCTATTTTCCAAACTTTCGCTCTGTGTTTGTGTTCTTACTATCGATTAGTGAGTGACCATATATGTTAAATCACTTCACAAGCTTTAAGTTTCTTTGTTTATTGTAGTCCGAAACACACCACGAATTCCAAAGATCGCCAGCATGACAAAGCTTGCAGCCGCATACTAACGTGGGAGCTCGAACATCTCCTGATGTAAATTATGTATGGACGTGGCTATAGTGAGTGCCTGGCGACTGTCTCGTATTTCTTATTCAAAAGCAACGTCCTCATTTTAACTGTGCTGAGCTCTTGGAGATCCAGTGCCTACAAAGAAAAGGGTCAAATTGACGTATACATTTTTGTTACGGAAGAAGGAAATAAGCGGAAATTTACTTACTCGTTTTTCTCTTAACAAGGTGACTCTAGGGCTACAAAATACATACTTAAGTGACAGAGAGACGACTGTCTGTGGCCTGGCTCTCACATGCATGCGCCCTTTGTAGCGCTAAGGTTACCATGTTATTTATTCACCAACTCACCCAACAGGTTCTTTCATTTTGTTTTTCTCTGTCATTTTTCTTCTCTGTTCCGATGGAGGCGGAAATGTTGTAGGCCCGTGTGCTTAGATTTGGGTGCACGTTAAAGAACCCCAGGTGGTCTAAATTTCCGGAGCCCTCCACTACGGCGTCTCTCATAGTCATATAGTGGTTTTGGGACGGTAAACCCCACATATCAATCAATTTTTCTTCTCTGTTAGACACAATGATAAGGGAAACTAACCAACAATGCCAAAGAAATTATAGAGGGCGTTAATAATATCAAATCTAATGTAAATGTGACAAAATAAAAGTACAAGAAAAGATATAACTTACCGCTGGCATGGACTGAACCTGCAATCTTCGTATAATAGCGCGTAAGATGCTCTACCACCCAGCTACAGCGGCGGTCATCCCACCCACCCAGCTACAGCTACCAGTGAGCTACAGCGGTGGCGGTCCATTTTATGTGGTATATATGTGCATTTAAACGTAGGAATATAAGTCAGGGCTGCTAGTAGCCATGACGTTGTGTGGTAAACACACTCTCTCTCTGCCTGTTAGTGTCACGTATCATGTGACCTTATAGCGAGCTGGCAGCTGGCCAATAAATCCTCGCATGCTACCTGAAAGATCAAAGTCTGCCAGAACGAGACCCTCACTAATAATGAACGACAGAAGGGACTTTTAAGGAAAAATTTTTCTGTATTGAGCACATTATTAAATATAATTAACAAACAAGAAAGCCCATGAAGGAATAAAGATGCTTTCTCTAGTAGCTATATTGTAAACACGAAGAAAGTAAAGTGAACGAAGAGAGAACTTGAGAGGTGTCTATCAAAAATTAACAATTGTAAAAATATATAAACACGCACACACACACAACAGGTAAGACCTCCCGCTGAAGTCTTACCTGTTGGGAGGATACTTTTCTTTCGTATCGACAATGCCTTGAGTTGGAGCGATTTCTTTTTTGCCGAATTCTATACCGAGGCTGTAGATACCACTTTCGCACTCATACGCAAACCACAAATGCAACGGTAGAGTATTCGCAGCATTATTTTCGCGCGTGCCACAACAGGCACTACAGTTTCGCGTATGCGTTGCCCTCGGTGTGACAGATAGAGCGGAATAAATTTGAGCAAACCTGGATTTTCGCTCTAGACTGCAGCTCGTGCACAAGCCCGGGGGCATTTAGGTTATAACTTGCATCGTGGATATCTGTGATGGCACATGCTTTTTAGGCAAGAATCTTCAGTCGCTTCCCTCACTCTAGGTTTCTTAGCAATTGAAAGGTGTTTCACGCAAGGAAAGAGTGCAAAAGGCGACTCCTATGCGGGATCCATGAAGACCTGACGTCCTTTCTGGGCACTATTCAACGAACTGACCACCTTCAGCGGATGATAAATGAACTCTTGGATGTGGAAGAGAGAAGTTCTCCAATGAAAACTCAGCGCGTTTTGATCACACATTTATCAGGCTGGCTCTGTATAGCCATGTAATGTAATGGTTCTTTGTAGCCATTGCAAGAGGATTTATTCCTTAATAGATGAAATAAAACTTGGGTACGAATGCAGACACAGCAAACTCAGGATGAGTCCATGTTTTTATGAGAAGTCATGATTATTTGAACCGGGAAATGTCTTCATGTTTCGTGCCGTTCTATATATATATATATATATATATATATATATATATATATATATATATATATATATATATATATAGTGGGAGTAATAATTCAATGGGCCAGTTAGTCTTCGTGAAGGTATGAGATATGGCACAACGGGAGCATTGTCAACAAGGATAAATATATTTATTTCCCAACAGTTTCGGGAGGGGTCCTCCCTTCATCAGGGGATGAGTTATAACTCATCCCCTGATGAAGGGAGTTACAACTCATCAGTTATAACTCATATATATATATATATATATATATCTATAAGAGAAAGAAGTGTATACGTGTATACCTAAGGGCTCGTTTTTCCGTGTTTTAAACACATTATTAATGAGATCTAACAGACAGTAATGCCAAGGAATGTACAGGGGAAGTTATTAGAACCAATGGAATGTAAATAAGAAGAAAGAAGAAAGAAAAGTGGATGAAAAAATAACCAGCCGTGAGCAGGAATCGAACCTACGACCTTCGAATAACGCGTTCGATGCTCTATCCACTGAGCTATCACAGCGGCCCTCCCTCCATCCACTTTTTCGGGTTTATATGTGAATTTAGAAGTAGGAGTGACAGTCAGCGCCATCTATAAGCCAAAGAACAAGTGTGAAAACACTCTTATTCGCATGTTTGGCGTCACGTAGCACGTGAACTTATTATGAGCGGGCAGCTGATTGATTGTCCCTCTTATACAACCTAAACACACCAAGTCTGCAGTACGAGACCCTCGTTCAATGAAATAAGGGAAAGAAGTGTATACCTAAGGGCTCGTTTTTCCGTGTTTTAACACAATACTAATGAGATCTAACAGACAGTAATGCCAAGGAAAGTACAGGGGAAGTTACTATAACCAATGGAATGTAAATAAGAAGAAAGAAGAAAGAAAAGTGGATGAAAAAATAACCAGCCGTGAGCAGGAATCGAACCTACGACCTTCGAATAACGCGTTCGATGCTCTATCCACTGAGCTATCACAGCGGCCCTCCCTCCATCCACTTTTTTGGGTTTATATGTGAATTTAGAAGTAGGAGTGACAGTCAGCGCCATCTATAAGCCGAAAGAACGAGTGTGAAAACACTCTTATTCGCATGTTTGGCGTCACGTAGCACGTGAACTTATTATGAGCGGGCAGCTGATTGATTGTCCCTCTTATACAACCTAAACACACCAAGTCTGCAGTACGAGACCCTCGTTAAATGAAATAAGGGAAAGAAGTGTATACCTAAGGGCTCGTTTTTCCGTGTTTTAACACAATATTAATGAGATCTAACAGACAGTAATGCCAAGGAATGTACAGGGGAAGTTATTAGAACCAATGGAATGTAAATAAGAAGAAAGAAGAAAGAAAAGTGGATGAAAAAATAACCAGCCGTGAGCAGGAATATATATATATATATATATATATATATATATATATATATATATATATATATATATATATATATTATATATATATATATATATATATATATATATTAATATTATATATACGTGTGTGTATGCGGTGTGCGTGTATATGCGTATGAGTGTGCGTGTGCGTGTGTGTGTGTGTGTGTGTGTGTGTGTGTGTGTGTGTGTGTGTGTGTGTGTGTGTGTGTGTGTGTGTGTGTGCACGTGTGTGTGTGTGTGTGTGTGTGTGTTTCAGCCACTGAAATGCGTAACTACACAAAATGTGCGCCAATCGGATGGTGCTGAAAGCCGGAGCTGTTGTCGCCATATTTCCAGGGCATTGAAAACATGCGACCACTTTGGGCGTAGGAGGGCAATATAAATGGAGGCACGCCGTCGTTTAAATGATCTTCACATGTCTCATAATTACTAATATTCAATTAAAAACTACCAATAAAGATATTGACGAGGAGGAGGATGTTATAGGTGGCCGGAGGATGCAGCCCTGCGAGATTCGCAAGGAAGTGTCCCGCCCGGTTTTCACCTTCATTATTACATCGAAATAATGCCCTTTTTTTAAGTGAAATATGGGCAGGCTACCAATAAATCATGCTCTCCGCGACGCAACTACAAATACATTCTGTACGTTTCCACTGGCTTCTTAGTTAGCTTCGTGTTATAGCGCTTCACAAAAACAGGTCATGTCATGTGCGTACGATGAGGTACATAGTATGTATATGTACAGCAGTTTTTCATCTCACGCATGTGGGGTAGCTTCGTAGGTGGACCTGCCGGCAAACCACTTAATGTTTCAATAAAGAGCCCGGACGAGGCCAGTAAATTTTACCTCGGAGGTTGTAATCTACACAATGTCGTATAGAAGATGATTTTTCATCGGTAATTACTGCAACGAACTTAAGGAAGTCAGTCATGCCCGAAAAAGCAAACTAAAACTAATAGTTTTGTGAAACAGATTTAGTAATTGACGACCATAAATTATCTCGTACATTTTTTTCATTACTAGTGTTGCATTACAAGTTTGTCACTACACTGAAAAATCCAAATAATAATCCAACTAAAATCACATTATCTATTTAGGCATAGCGAAAGTTTAGGGCCATGTAGGTTGATGACGATAAGCCACTAATGAAAGAATGAATATGACCTTTATTAAAGGCAAATTTCGTTTCTTTCGTTCCAATCTTTCGTGAAATGAATTATGACTCTTCCGTGGCTGAGTTCCACGCATAATATCAGCGCACTTGTTTCCGTAATAAACGCAAACCTAGAGAAAGGAGAAAACTTTCCGAATCATCGCATTTACCCTTGCGTGTGGCTCAATAATTAGCACATTATCTTGCCTGTTTCCACCACCATGGCTTTTCTTCTAATAATCTCGTCACTGCTAACTTTCATCTGACAGTTATATGATCTGCTTTTTTTTATTTTTACAAATGGAAGCTGGCTTACTCTTTGTGGCTTAAATCAATGGTAGTTTCTGTGTTTAGCACCGAAAAATGTACTATTCGCAAGATATTAACAGTTCGCTTCATTTGCGCAAGAAAATAAAACAGGACCTTGGTTAATGCCTTTCGAAAATAATAAAAAACTACTTCCTCGTTTAAGCTTTTTCCTGTTGTGCCACGATGTTACTGTCCAATACAAACTTTAATCTGGGTCACGCAATCAATAATGATCAATATATGACTAAATTTATGGTAGGTACTCAGTATTAAATGAGCATCAGACACTGACAGCAAAAAAGAAGCCTTAATGAAGGGTTCGGCAGTGTCAAATCTAAGGTCTTGTGGCTTTTTTAATGTTGTTTCTTTAATAAGGATTTCGTCCTTAATCTCAACACATATAGGCCATAGGTCATGCACGTCGTATTATGTCGTCACGTAACGGGACGGCTTTATGCTCTCCCATAATAGAGTACCTAGTACTCTAAATTGCTAACCACGTTTTCTAAACACATGACCAGAAACCAAAGCCACAGCCTAAATTTCACGTAATCGTAAAATATGCACTCACCATCTTTTATGTAATAATTTCTTGACATGCATTACAGCTGCAAATAAATTCCTGTACTTCTATTTTCATTGTATGCTGATTTAATGCGAATGAAGATCACAATACCATTCTGTTAACTAATGCGTGAGATGCGTAAATCGTGTTTTGGAGAGAGAGGCATCAAAACCGAAATTTTGAGAGAGAAAAGAACGCACAAATACCTTCCCTTAATGCTGAAAAAAAAACTCCCTTTAAATGCTATATTATGTATGCTTAACAAAGTATTGCAGCACTGTGGCTGATTCCTTTAGCAAACTCAGTCCACAAAACAGCATAAATAAAACATAATGGGGTTCCTGAGTACGCTACCGGCTGCACCAGTGGCGTATCCAGAAATTTTTGTCGGGGGAAGGGAGGTTAGACGGTCACCTATGCTGTACCGTATTTCATCCGTGCTTTTGTAAAAACTTTTGGAAGGCTCACACAGACATGTTCGCAAAGAAGCCTTCCCCCAAGTTGTTCAGCTATGTTGTATCTCTTCTCTTAATAAACACTCTTTGTTAAGCTTTTGGGAAAGCAGTGTAGTCCTCACTTTTTATAACCGCCAATTATCGCGTGAAAGTGGTGTGGACTGTGGTAACATGCACGCTATTGTTTGGATTGACTGTTGCCTTCTTCCTTTCTTTTTCGTGAAAGTTTTGTGTTGTGAATTTGTCCAATTTCGTGGCACATACCAGTTTATGCTGCCCACATGTGTTGCCGAAAATTGCGGACATCAAAGGCTAAATCAAAAAGAGCGTCGCTGTTAGAAAAATCGCGTTAGTTTGCTATAATTAGCTCATTCAATGTTCCATTACTTGTGCCCCTACGGTGTCAACTGATGATAAGATATGAGAACAGGGCCTACAGTTTTTTCTTGGGCATTTTTATTCAGTGTTCACACGTAAATAGTTTCATATCTGATAATATATCTCATGAAACATTCTCTATGCAGAATTTACAGTAAACCATCGAATGTTTTTTCTTCGTTCTAATGCCCTTTTCTTTTTTTGTAATTTTGTCGTGTAACGTTTTCAATGTCAATCAAAGCAGTGTTATTCCCCCATAGGATGCCTAATAACCGCTGTAGAATTCGCAATAAAGTTGAAAATCCTGCCTTTCAAAGTATGAAGTTTCGCTTAATGGAACCTACGAGCAGTTCAATTGCAATACGCGTACTTTTTTTTACAATTCTGCTCCATGTTAAACCACTCAAATATGTATCACCTATGCAAATATTTCTTGTTTTTTTTTCTTTGTGATCTTCTCAATAAAAGTACGCCTACTGCGCTGTCGACCTTGCTTACTCCTTCTACTCTTCATTTTCAACTTATCTTTTTTTTTTGGAATGTGCGTCGAAGCAATCCTTTCGGCATCTCGTTACAAGGCGGACGGAGTGAATCTATCTAGACTTACGTCCACAGAGGGACAATCTCAGACAGCTCATCTTAGGTCCGTGTCGTATCAGAACGAGGTAGCAGGAAGTTCAATTACCGGTGATACAGAATGGCTCTCCGAGGCTAAACAAAAAAATGCAAGGGGCTCAGATTGATTGGTGAAAGCTGACGCCATACTTTTCTCATTTAATCAGAGTGTCTTTTTCGGCCTTCCCTTTCCGGATAACCCAGTAGAATAGTTTTGGTGTTTATTTATTTTTACCCTTTGTGCTTTTTCTTGGCAAAGAAGTATTGAACGAACATTGCCGTAGTGACACTCACGGTAAAAGATCTATGGGAATAAGTAAGCAGGAGTTTGAATAAGAATCATGGACAGAACACTGTCTTTGCACTCTTTCTCCGAAAGTCCTGCATAGAAACTGGCATGCCCACGCTGAGGCTTATTCAAGGGCGTGCTTTAAGTGCAAGCATTATATACAAATTGCCGAAGAAATACCCCTTGCATGTAGATATTTTCCTTTTCTTCTATGAACCAATTTGCCAGTGTTTCCCCATATTGTACCCGTTCCTCGCGACATATCGAGTAGTATTACTAAAAAAATTATAAAGAACAAAGTTTGTGTACTGAAGTAAATGACGTGTCGACTATTATTTACACACGAGTGAATATAACTTCGTAAGGACCAGGCTTGTACTCTGCTGTTTTGTGCTAGTTGGACCAAGCATTTTGTGCTCGTTGGACCGAATATTAACGAAAGACATTTTCAGAGACTTAATTCTTTGACTTTCGAACATTTCCTTACCATTTTGTTGGGATATGTGCATGTAAGTGTATCTTTGCATACCTGGGCCCGAGTATTCTATTTTCCAGGCACTGCTTTGTAAGTTCTACTTTAGGATACGTGTTCAAGTTTCACTCAAGGGCTAAGGAGTAGCCGCCACCATACTTGTGCACCAACATCTCCTTGTATATCATATCATTATAATATTAATAATAATAATAAAGAACAAAAGAAACTTATGCTGTAAGCTTACTTCCTTCTTCAATTTATTCATTTATTCATGGATGGGTTATATACTAGGATGAACTTCTCTAAGAAAACACATTTGCGAAATAGAAGAGGGAGATAATAGAAGCAGTTTAATTGGTGTCTTTCGTTAGGTAGTTATACAGTTACCGAAATCCGATTGCGAATACGAATTGATTGTATTTTGATGAATTGAGAATGTGGAATTCAATCTGCTATCAATTGGCCGCGCTTAAAGGGAATTTTTTTTTAATCCCTCACTACCGATCACCATGAAGAAAAGACTACGGGAAAGTTCGTGTTCAATCTCGTGGGAAGAAAAAAAATCGGCAGATCCCACGTACCAGGGAATCCACGTTATGCGAAGCATGCGGAAGAAAGGCGACCGTGTTGAAATTTTTTTATTGAGTGACGCGTCATGAAATAACGCTAAATTAAGGTACAAATGTCGCACACACAGACATAATCTGAAGAGTGGATTGATATAAGGGGTTGAACGTCCCAAACCCACTATATGATTATGAGACACGCCGTAGTGGAGGGCTCCGGAAATTTTGACCACCTGGGGTTGTTTAATGTGCACCCTAGTCTGAGCACATGGTCCTACAACATTTCCGCCTCCATCGGAAATGCAGCCGCTGCAGCCGGGATTCGATCCCGCGACCTGCGGGTCAGTAGCCGAGTACCTTAGCCACTAGACCACCGAGGCGGGGCATGCTGAAGAGTTTCAGATGTCTATAAAACCAGTTGTTTGCACTTGCGCAACGATGCGAACTAGAACATGCATATTAGCAACATCATAGGCTGATATGAAGCACTGATGCTCGCGAAGATGCTTGCCATGGACAATGCTACATAAATAAACTTCAGCGAATGGCAACTAACCACATCTGAAGTTAACCCGACGTGACTGCTGTATCGTTGTAATGTTTATAAAATTGGGTAGCCAGCACTGAAACTAGCATTAATGTTTCACGAAGATCAGCGTCTATTTGAAAAGTAGTTCCGAGACCTGGCGTAGCTCTGTGGTAAAATGCTTCATTGGCACCCAGGATGCTTGGGTTCGATTCCAGCTGGGACTCGTCGGGTTGACGCTACCGACGTCGGGTATTTCTTAACACTCGCGCGTTGAAGTTGCCCATGTGTGTTCTCGTCGTTCTTGAGCAGATACCAGGTGTCAATAACCTGTGGCATATAACCACATACCAGTGGCACATACCCGCCCGTGGGTATGTGCCACTGTCTGGCGGGAAGTGCTTGACGACGTACGTGACGGGATTGTGACATTATGCTTGTCTTGACAGGCGCGTCGTATTTGTCAAACCATCTTACCCTCTCATGCTAATTTTGGTTCACGCCAAGTAAATGGGGTGACCACGAGAGCACCCAAACGTAAGCGGACAAATAGATAGATAACAGATAAATAGATAGATAGATAGATAGAATAATAGATAGATAGATAGATAGATAGATAGATAGATAGATAGATAGATAGATAGATAGATAGATAGATAGATAGATAGATAGATAGATAGATAGATAGATAGATAGATAGATAGATAGATAGATAGATAGATAGATAGATAGATAGATAGATAGATAGATAGATAGATAGATAGATAGATAGATAGATAGATAGATAGATAGATAGATAGATAGATAGATAGATAGATAGATAGATAGATAGATAGATAGAAGCCTATAGCAGCACTATAGCAGTGCCCTCGCGGTCCGTCGCACGGCTTCTTTTCAGATTTCGCAGCCTTACTTCGCTTTCGCAGGTACTGCTTCGGGGACGACGACGAAGTGATTGCTTAGCAGATGGCTGTTTCTGTAGGTGCTCTCTTTTTTATGCCACAATCATGCTTGCCAAAGACCATCCGGTCAGGACATATAGAGTTGTGGATTGCCTCAGAGCGCACATTCGACATGCTAGCCGTGTCCCCGACCACCACTTGGCCCTTCTACCCTCCGGAAGACCACGTGCTACGTTTTCAGACGTCATAGCCAAGCACCTAAACAGCATTCCATCAGGATATACGCCAGCTTCGAGAATGGCATGTCCTTTGTGGGGCCTCTACCAGCCGCAAGTACGTCTAGAAATTCCAGGAATCAAAAAGAAAAGCAATCACTCCAGAGTAGCATTGAAGCAAGCAACACTGCTATTATTACATGAGTTGTACTTAGACAGAACGCAGATATACACTGATGGGTCCGTCTCGTCCAGCAGCTCCTCAGGTGCCGCTGTAATTCCGGCTGCAGCAATGACAATCAAGTTTAAGTTGTCGCATATGACTACATCTACGGCATCAGAGCTTGCTGCTATAAGGGCTGCTTTACAATATCTCGTTCAAGAACGTCCAGGAAAATGGGTCATAATCTGTGATTCGAAGGCAGCGCTTCAGAGTTTGCAGTCTGCCATGCGTAGGAGGAGTCATGACCAATTGGTACAAGAAATAAGACATTGCCATCATGAAGCTCTAGCACGAGGGCATGATATTATATATCAATGGCTGCCTGGACATATCGGTATTACCGGAAATCAATTAGCCGATGATGCAGCCCGCTCAGCCCATGAAGGAACCCGTGTAGTCCCGATTCCTTTATCAAGGAATGATGCAACACAACTTTACCTGCTGGCTCGAGATCTCACACGCACGTTCTGGTCATCTACCAGCTTCTAAAGGTGTCAATTTTATGAACTGGATCCTTCGCTCAAGCTAAAGCTACCATCACAACTTTCCCGCTCCGATGCGACACTGTTATGCCGCCTTTGGCTGGTTGTTGCATTTACAAAGGTGTACTCCTTTCGCATTGGTATGGCAGACACTCCTACATGCGACTACTGCGGTGCTGAAGAGACCATCGAACACGTCCTGTGCAGCTGCGCTTGCTACGACACACAGCGATGCCAGCTCCGGATGGTTTTGAATCAACTTGACCCCGGACCATTCTGTGTGCAGAAGATACTAGGACCTTGGGCATCTGCCTCAGTTGCGCAGAAAGCAGCTAAAGCACTGCTACTTTACCTAAAGTCAACAAATCTGAGCGACCGCCTGTAGACTGTGTGTGCTCCCCGAGTGTGCTCGTGATTGTGTGTACCTTCTCATCTCTCTGCAACCTCTTTTCTCCCCTTTATCCCTTCCCCAGTGCAGGGTAGCAAACCGGATGTGCGTCTGGTTAACATCCCTGCCTTTCCTTGCATCTTTATCTCTCTCTCTCTTTTTTCACCTAATTAGAAGTGAACTTTGCGAATATCACATCCGTGTCCGTTGGTGATGGACGTGGACCCCCACGGACGTCCGCCAGTTACGGCGGCGTCGGCGGTGGCCGCATCCAGGAAGCGTGCGGGACTCTACAGCGACTACGACAGCGAGGGCGCTCTCGTTTACCCAATGAGCAGCGAAGAGCCTTCCGACGACGACGATTTCAAGCTGGTGCTGAGCCGTAAAGCGAAGAGGCAGAACGTCAGAACATCTTCGTCATCGAGTACGTTGAACGACAAAGTGCCAAGGAGACCCGTGACAAACACTATCCTTTTTGTCCCTGAGGTACCGGACGGTAACATGAAGCGCCTCAACAGGCAATCTGTTTCGGTGATGCTGGAAGGACTCGTGCCAAACGAGATCACAGACATCAGAGTGAACACTAAAAGAACATATTGGCCATCGACGTTTTGCATGCTGCGGCACCTAATATACTGCGCAACGTCAACGAGCTAGGGGGAATGAAAGTTCGCTTCTACATTTTTGTGAGCTCTAACGTCGTCACTGGAGTCATCTACGATGTGGATACTGCCATTCCCAGCGCCGACTTTGATGTTCTGGTCAAACCGGCAAATGAAGCAACCGTCATCGCAAAAGTTGTTCGTTTGGGAAACTCACGCTGCTTGAAGATCATGTTCAAGGGCGACTCTCTTCCTTTACACGTAAAGGTGGGCCATTTTCGGCATTCTGTGCGACCTTTCGTACCGAAGCCCTTACAGTGTTATAAGTACATGAAGATGGGCCGCGTGAGAAGCGTATGCAAAAATAGGTCGGTGTGTCCTCGTTGCGCGGAAGCCCATTCTGCGGATGACTGCGAAGCAACTACCCTTAAATGCTCGAATTGTCATGGGTCACATGCAGCTTCATCAAAATAATGCCCCAAAATCCAAAGAGAAATAGCGGTATTAAAACAAATGGTCAGAGACAATTTTTCGCATCGAGAGGCTGCCAGGACCGTCCGAAAGAGGCGTCATCGTCGCTGCAGTTCATCCAAGAATGCCGCAGATGCTGCATCGAAAGCACCACTCCACCACCCTTCTCTTCCACTGCCCTTGCCTCCCAGACCGAAGGCGGCCAGCGCTGTCAACAAACTAACGAGCAGTACTGTTGCAGATGAATCAGTTTGGCCTTCATTGCCGAAATAACAGCCACCTGCAAATCCCAAGCGCACATCGACAGTCACATCACTCCAGCCAGCCGCTGACAAGCTGCCTGATGAGGACACAGAAGTCATTAGAATGTTTCGAACACTGCTTGATGCCATGCGAAAGCTGTGCAGCAGCCTGAAGTCTCTACTCGCTCAGAGTGCACTACAAGTACTGGATGCTCTAAGTCCAGTATTTGCAAGTCTCCAGTAGCAACCATGGCTCGACCAATTTTCTCCTTCCGCAACGAGGTCCGACAAGCGTCGATAATGCAGTGGAACGCGACAGGCCTGAGATCCCGCATCTCTTCATTCCGTCAGTATATATTCATGAATCGTATTCCTATGATAGTTATATGTGAACCAAACGTGCAACAACCTCCTAAACTATCAGGGTATGAATATTTCGTTTCTTCGACGTGCGAGGTACGCACCAAGGTGGTTGTTTACGTACACACAGATTTCAAATATGTGCACCATGCAGTTCAACCGCATGACGACACTCAATATGTCTACTTACGTGTTAAAAAGGAAAGAGCGTCATTCACACTCATTGTTGTCTACATATCACCATCCGGACGATTTGAACAAGACCGACTATGAGACATATTGACAACTACGGGCCCGTGGCCATAACTGGAGACTTCAACACACATCACTTAATCTGGGGTAGTTCGACGATCAACACTAAAGGAAGAAACCTCGTGTCAATCGCCTCCAAGCATGACCTATGTTTCTTAAATGATGGCAGTCCTACATACCTGCGGGGCTTACGTACAGCAGTTGCCTCCGTTTGACTCTGGTATCCAGAAACTTCCGGTTGCAAGTGCACTGGTTTTCAGACATCGAAACGCATTGGAGTGACCACATTCCAACTTATATGCGAATAGGGGTCTTACTAACTCATCTCCTAAGACCACAATACGAAGAATTGATTGGTCCAAATTTCAGCGACTCATGAAAAATACATGCCGTGAAGACCCTGACCAGAACTTGGAGGATGTCATCAAAGAGGCAATGAGGGAAGCTTCCTGTCTCCTCCCGTACACCGGCAAGCGTTCAGATTTCGACGTTGAACTGGAAAAACTGTGTGCGCTTCGCCGAAGGGCGGAAAGAAGATACAGGCGGACGAAAGCAATATGCGACTTGAGGCTGGCACGACGCATACAGAAAAAAGTCCAACGACGTTTAGACAAACTTGAAAAGGAACGCTGGAAATCAGTCTGCGAATCATTGGATACCCGAAAGCCGTTGTCACGCATCTGGAGCACTATTCGTGGCCTGCGCTCGACTCCCCAACAACGACATCTTTTCATGGCTTTAGCCCTATATTTAGGCCACACCCAACTTGAAGTGGCAAATGAGTTTTGTACGCGAATCGCTGGTGCGTCCGCCTTGTCCGCTGGTACCATTAGGAGTGTTATCCCTTAACCCCGCATCTCCGAAATGGGCAATCTTTTCACTATAGAAGAACTTGACGCATCTTTGGCGGCTACCCGACGATCATCTTCACCAGGACCCGATGGCATCACCTACGTCGCTCTAGCCAACCTTCAACAGGAGGCAAGGGGACAGTTGTTAAGCTATTATAACCACTCTTGGCAGGCGGGCATTGTTCCCCAGGATTGGAAGATAAGTCGACTTGTGCCACTACTCAAAGCAGGAAAGTCACCATTTGATTTGACATCATTTCGCCCTGTTTCCCTCGCAAGTTGCGTAGGAAAAGTCATGGAAATGATGATACTTACACGCCTAGAACGGTACCTCGAGCGCTACAACATATACCCAAACTGCATGACGGGTTTTCGGCGAGGTGGGTCATCTCTTGACAACGTGAATGATCTCACAACATTTATCCAGCAACATAAGAGCCTCAAGCGCATACCACTGCCACTCTTTCTCGACGTCAAAGGGGCTTATGATAACGTAACACATAAAGCCATCCTAGACTCGTTGGAAGCTGTTGGAATCGGTGGTCGGATGTTCCAATAGATCCAGGATTATTTGACGAGAAGGTCCTTTTTTGTACAAACCTCAGATGGACCTACCGCCAATTACCATACCTCCCGTGGCGTCCGTCAGGGCGCCGTATTAAGTCCCACTTTATTTAACCTCGTGATGGTAGGACTTCGTGAAATTTTGCCAAGTACCATCCTCATATCCATATATGCTGACGATATTTGTCTATGGACTTCGGCTGTAACTCGTCTACAAGTACGTGCAAGAGTCGAGCAGGCTGCCACCCTGACATGCTCCTATCTCCGCAAGCAAGGTCTTTCCGTCTCAACGGAGAAATGTGCATTGGTTGCGTTTACTCGCAGAGCCATGACACAATACCCCGTTACCATCAATGGGCAAAATATTCCATACCAGAAGAACCATCGCTTCCTGGGTGTGATTATTAACAGGGACCTTTCGTGGAGTGCCCACTGCAATTACCTGAAGAGAAGGCTAACTTCCATCGTCCATATAATGCGGTTCCTCTGCGCAAAATCTTGGGGCACATCGATAAGATCAATGATGCAGCTATACAGGACACTGTTTCTGGGATATTTGCGCTACAGCTTGCCGTTACTGGCAAGTACGTGCAAGACGAACATCCGCACCCTCGAAAGTCTGCAAGGACAAGCACTACGCGTGTGCTTAGGATTGCCGCGATGCACCTCAACCTACGGGGCAATTATGATCGCAAGAGAGCATCCAATTCAAACATACATCACCACTGACAATTTGAGAGCCCACATAAGACACCTCTGCCGAGTTCCTGGTCACCATGTTGCAGTGTTGCCGCTTCAAAGACCACAAGCGATGTTTTCAAAGATTATTTCTGCCCATGGAGAATGCCTTCCTTTCGGCTTCACTGCAGCAACAAGACCAGCGTCACCTCCGTGGTGCCTACAACAACCACAGGTGTGCCTCACTATTCCGGGAATAACGAACAAGAGCCATCATTCAACAGTGGTCCTACGACAGGTGACATTGTCGCTACTCAACGAAAAATACGGCCAGAGGACCCACATTTACACCGATGGATCGGTCTCGGCTGACAGCTCCACATGTGCTGTTGTCATCCCGGCGTACCAGGTCACTATAAAGCTCAAACTGTCGCACAGGACAACATCCACAGCAGCGGAGCTTGCCGCCTTACGTGCTGCTATACTTTATATCGCGGAAGCCCGACCTCAAAAATGGGCTGTGTTCTGCGACTCCAAGGCATCCCTTCAGAGCTTGCAATCAGCTTTACGACAAAGGGAGCATCAACAACTAGTGAATGAAATAAGAGAAGTGATTCACGAAGTTTTATCGAAAGGACATGACGTAGTGTTCCAGTGGTTACCGGGACATTGTGGCATTGTCGGTAATGACCTTGCTGATAATGCTGCCTGATCCGCCCACGCGGACGCCCAGACAACCCCGATTCCATTGTCGAGAACCGACGCTGCAAGGGCCTTCACTCGTTCGCTAACAACATGTCGGAAACTTGGCTGAGTGACCCCAGTGTCAGGAACCGCCGCCTACACAAATTAGACCCATCAAGAAAGCTTCAAGTTCTATCGGACCTCTCCCGCCAGGATGCAACTTTACTGTGCCGCCTGCGGTTAGGAGTAGCTTTTACAAAGGCATACTCCTTTCGCTTAGGAATGGCGGATAACTCCCAATGTGAATCGTGTGACACTGACGAGACAATAGAACATCTACCGTGTTCATGTGAACGTTTTTCGAGCGAACGCAACTTGCTACGCGAAACGTTAGAGACCCTTGACAGTAGACCTTTCTCCGAAGAGAAGATCCTTGGTTCATGGCTGTACGCGTCGCAGGCCGTCAAAGCGACGCAAGCACTGCTAATTTTTCTAAAGACGACCGGTCTACGCGACCGCTTATAAGCGTGCAATGGACAAGGTCACATCTATACACACGTTGCCCTTCACTTCTCTCTCTCTTCTCCTTTAATCCCCTCACCCCTTCCCCCAATGCAGGGTAGCAAACCGGACGTGCGTCTGGTTGACCTCCCTGCCTTTCATTTCTTCTCTTTCTCCTCCTCCTCCGCAGGCTTTCATTAAAACGTGGAAAAAATAACAGCGTGAGACGTATTGTACAGGAAACATTTTAGTTGGTGGTTTTCTAAAAGTACTCTACATCTCAGTGTTCACATTTTGCGTTTCCAGCTCATAAATTAATAAATCGGTAATTAAGAATTATTAATTAACAAGCATGGCGAGAAATAATAAATAGCCTGAGTAGCTACAGGCTAGTGCGAGTAGTATGCGTTTGGTTCAATTCACATTCTAAGTGCCTTTTACTTTCAAATTCTTGGCTCAAGTTATGTGGGACATTCTGTATATGCAAGAACCCCCCCCCCAAAAAAAAAGGTGGTCAAATAGAAGCAGGCGTCAGCATAAGCATGTACATTTGCCTGCGTAACGTTGTGTGTGTTCACATTGACTGTTCACTTGTTATTTTTCTTATGTTGTTCTTTATTTTTCATCTTGCCTATTAATCCCTTTCTCACTTACTCCCGTTTCGGTAGCCAACCGGGCCAAAGCTTGGTTAGCCTGGTTATCTTTCCTCCTCATTTATCTCTCTCTCTCTCTCTCTCTCTCTCTACATTTAAGATAAGTATCACCATGTTCACGTTCATTTTAACCCACCACTAGCCCATAGCGCGATGTTTTGCAGGTGCTAGAGGTAACGAAACCACTAATCAGTTAGCTTTGCGTTACACGGGTTGCACAGAAACTTCGGCTGGAGAATCGACCTGATGTGAAATTGGGCATCTTATTGAATCACCGTCAAAGTCAAGCCTTATGACTGGCGGAGCAAGACGTGCGTTGTAACTACACGCACCCTAAGCGAATCGGCACAGTTCATACAAAAAATGAAAGAGAGCGTAGCAACTTGAAATTCTTAACAGCGAGAAATCTAAGTTGTTTTCCAATCACCTGCGTCAATATGAAGGCATCAACGAATATGTTTTTATTCAACGATCAAAACTGCCGTGCCTTGGGAGGGCTTCTGCACAGAAAACCAAGCATCCTCAAAGAACTGACGCATGTTTCGATTCAAACATCAAGACCTGTCTACGCACCGTGATCAAGGGTCTATCGTTCACGCTCCCGTGCTAGTCTTTTTTAGGGCCGAAGCTCCTTGGAGCGGCACCCACTCGTCCCTCGTAGTAGTGCGTAACATGTCTTACGCTATGACCTGCAAGGCGGTGTAGGTGGGAGATTCCTCATGTGCGTTGTTGAACAATGAAAAATTCACAGCGTGTGCGTTAACTAAAAGCCGAATTTTCCTGTCTCTCATTCTCCATTTGCAGCCATTGGCATGTACATTGAGCACTATCTGACAAGAAAGGATTGCTACGTTATACTCGCTGGGCGTAACCTCCTTGGTTTTAGAAAGGTTTAGCGAGCGTTAGGCCGCAGTGCCATGAATACAGTGAACTAGTATATACCATGAACTCGAGGTGGTTAAAGGGGAGAAGTAGACACGAAGCGCAAGCCGTAAGAAAGTGTGCGTGTGCCACCTCTCGTTTAGTCCATGGAATGTCCGCTGGATGGCGGTGTTTCTATATGAGGAATATATGATGAAAAGATGCGCGATGGTGATACTTGGAGTGTTGACTAGATGGACGAACGGACAGACAGACAGATGCATGGATGGACGCTCGGATGGCTGCACGGACGAATGGACGCATGGACGGACGAAGGGGCGGATGCATGGACGAACGCAGGGATGGGCGCACGGATTGACGTGTGGACGCACGATCAGACGCACGCATGGACGGGCGGATGGACGCACGGACGGTCAAACAGACGGACGCATGAACGGACGGAAACAAGAATGCATGAACAGACGAATGCTTCGCTCCACTCTCCATCATTCACTCCGTGGATATGATGCCAATTTTTTTACAACCTGATCCGATTTTAAGACTGCTATCACCAACGTTTCTGGCCGCCCTGCCGTTCGTAAGCTGCAAGCCGAGCAGCGCTTACGCGAACGCGCTCAGCAGGCCGGTGAATCACTCACCAGTTACATCGAAGATGTCCTGGACTTGTGCAAAAAATCGAACGAACAGCATTTCCGAATTAGACAAGAACCGGAACGTCATCAAAGGCATTCACGATGATGCCTTCACGATGCTGCTTGCCAAAAACCCAGGCACAGAGGCTGAGGTCATCACGCTCTGCCCGAGCTACGAGGAGCTCCGCCGGTAGCGTTCGGTGACACATTGCTCCACACCACGAGACGCAGGCCTTGCTGGCTTGGAGGCGAGCTGTGATCAGGGGGCGCCGCTGGCAGACCTCAAGTCCTTCATACGTGAGGAAATCGCACGCTAGTTCTCTCTGCTGCCCTTTGCCCACCCACTGGCTGTTCAACAATCGGCCACTACAATTCTTCCACCCATACGCCGAGCGATTGAGCAGCAAATAGCGGAGGTCATGCCTGCGTACCACCACCAACAACTTCCGGCCCCTGCGCCCCCAAATATGTTTACGCGACCCCTCAGACTCAGCTCCAGCCCACCCTGTAGCCTTTCCAGCCACCTTTCCGTCCGTCAGCTCTTGCGACGTGGACAAGACCTACCCCGGCGAACCGAGCCTACCCCGGCGAACAGACGCCCCCTATCTCATCGCCTGTTGCTGGCCAGATCAGCCGTCCCTATCCCGACCAACCGCCGTCTATGCCACCACCGTCTCGCCTAGCTCCATCTCCTCGAAGGTCACCGTCTCCATGACGTCGTTCCCCGTCCCCCATGCGGCCAAGTTCAGCTGCTCACGAGCGGGAAAATTAGTCGTCGCAGTCTCCAAGGCAAGGGCTGCGACGCTATCGCATTATAAACACCCTCAGAGCCACCCATCCAATGTCATTGACGTGCTTGTGAACGGTGTTCATGCATCTGCTCTTATTGACACTGGAGCTGTCGTATCAGTTATGAACGAAAGCCTTTGGCACTTGCTTCGAAGAGTGACGACGTCTATTTCTAGATTGTCCCTTCGCACCGCTAGTTCGCATCGTATTCATTCTACAGCAGGGTGCTCAGCTCGTGTTGTCGTTCAGGACACTCTGTTTGCCACCCAATTCATCATCATTCCTCTATGCTCTCATGACGTCATCCTGGGATGGGATTTTCTCTCCCGCAATGACGCCGTCATCCATTGTGCCACCGCCGAAATTGTGCCACCGCCGAAAAGACAGTCTCTCGAAACTGAGCAAGAGTCTCGTGAAAGACGATACTATAGTGCCTCCAAGCTCGACGACGGGTGTATCGGTCTATTGCGCCGGTCTGTCTGACACAATTGCACTCGTTTCGCCATCCTACCGTGCTTTCAGAAGGAAAAGGTTGCTAGTACCTTTCGCGACCGTGCAAATCACCCAGGGCAACGCCGCTATTTTTGTGACCAACCCATCTCCGTACACTGTTACCTTGGTTCGTGGGGAATGTCTCGATAGAATGGAACCAGTCGACGACGCACAAGTCCTGGATGTACCCGATGACTCGCGTTGTCCCAATACGCGTACCATCAGTGCTGTTTTCACTTCTGATCCATCATATCTTGATGTATTTGGCCCCTACATGGATAACAACCTTTAGTCGGTACAGCGTTCCCAGCTTCTGGACCTGTTGCAAAAATATCGTTCTTCTTTCGATGTCGGGCGAAGTTCTCTTGGTCACGCGTCCACTGTTAAGCATCGTATCGACACTGGTGCCCTACCACCATTACGGCAACGTCCATACCGCGTGTCGCCTGCTGAACGTCCAGAAATTAACGAGCAGGTTGACCATATGCTCCGACGCCACGTTATTTGGCCCTCGGGCAGTCCATGGGCGTCTCTTGTTGTTCTTGTTGCGAAGAAAGATCGTTATGTGCAGTTCTGTGTGGACTACAGACGGTTCAATAAGATCACTTGCAAGGGTGTTTACCCACTGCCGCGCATCGATGACGCAATTGACAGCCTTCACGAAGCCGGATGTTTTTCTTCTCTCGATCTGCGCACGCGGTACTGGCAAGTACCCATGGCTGATGACACTCAACTGAAGACTGCCTTCATCACACCCGACGGCTTGTGCGCATTCAAAGTCATGCCATTTGGTCTATGTAATGCACCTGCGACCTTTGAGCGCATGATGGACACTGTTCTGCGCAACTTGAAATGGCACACCTGCTTGTGTTTCCTCGATGACGTTCTTGTCTTTGCTCCAGATTTCTTCACGCATCTTCAACGTCTGAAAGAAGTTTTCGCACGTGTGAGCAATACCGGCTTGCAACTATAACTGAAGAAGTGCCGCTTTGCAGCACGGCAACTCACTATACTAGGGTACGTCATGTCCAAGGATGGCATTCTTCCTCACCCAGCCAAGCTTCGTGCCGTGGCCTAATCCCCCAAACTTGCATCCGTCAAAGAACTGCGTAGTTTCGTGGGCCGGTGCTCATATTTCCGATGCTTCATACGGAACTTCGCCACGATCATATCACCACTGACGAAGCTCCTTGGAAGTAACGGGCCCCTCAATCAGTGGTCATCCGAGTGCTACGACGCGTTTGGGAAGCTCCGCCATTCGTTGGCGTCTCCTCCGATTCAACGCCACTATGACCTTACGGCCCCAGCGGTGGTGCACATGGACACCAGCGGTGCAGGCTTCGGTGCAGTCCTGGCGCAGCGTAAATCCGGATTCCCTGAATATATCGTGGCATATGCAATCCGTACGCTCATGAGAGCCGAGACAAACTACACTGTCACAAAAAAAGGGTACCTGGCGATCGTCTCGGCCCTTACAAAGTTTCGACCTTATGTGTATTGTCACCCATTCGATGTCGTCACCGACCATCATGCACTATGCTGACTGCCATCATTGAAGGATCTCTCAGGCCGTCTCGCCCGCTGGGCTCATCGCTTACAAGACTACGCCATCCGCGTGCTGTACCGCAACGGACGTCAACATGCTGACGCTGACGCTCTCTCGCGCTCCCCTCTGCCTGAAGATGACGTGCTCTGCTCAGTATCCACGGTTGCTGTATCTGCCATTGATGTTGACATTATCGCTACCGAACAGCGAAAGGATAATTGTATCGCCCCCCTGATCAGCTTGCTCTATGATCCGTCCGCAACGCCATCCAGGCGAGCCTTGCGTCGTCAGCCTCACCATTTCGCCATTCATGATGGCCTCCTACACCGAGGCAATTACGACGCCGATGGCCGGCAGTGGTTACTCGTAATACCCCGCAGTCTGTGGTCGGAGATACGTGAATCCTTCCATTCTGATCCGCAATGCACACTGTCTGGGTATTCAAAACCTACCATCGCATTCTACAACGCTACTTCTGGCGCGGGATGTACGGCTACGTGCAGCAGTTCGTTCGCTCCTGCCTCGCTTGCCAACGCCGCAAACCGTCGGCACACATGTCGCACGCCGGTCTGCAACCGTTACCTTGCCCTGACCGTCCCTTTGGGCGCGTAGGTATCGATTTGTATGGACCACTTCCTCTGACGTCGGCTGGTAAGCGCTGGATCATCGTCGCCGTGGATAATTTAACGCCATACGCCGAAACCGCCACTCTCCCTGCGGCTACTGGGCGTGATGTTGCGTCCTTCCTACTGCATCGATTCATACTGCGCCACGGCCCACCCCGGGAGCTTCTCAGTGATCGAGGCCGGGTCTTCTTGTCAGAAGTCGTCGAAGCCGTTCTCACAGAGTGCCATTCTGTCCACCACAAAACTACTGCTTACCACCCACAGACGAATGGTCTCACCGAACGCTTGAACCGCGCCCTCGGCGACATGTTTTCGATGTACGTCGCCACCAACCACACCCATTGGGATACTATACTGCCCTTTCTCACCTACGCCTACAACACCACTGCTCAGAGCACGACCGGTTTTTCACCTTTCTTCATATTTGTGATGGATCCACCACTTCTGAGCCCACGTTCCTTCCTGGTTCACTTGTATGGTTCTCAATCCCGACCTCTGTAGCTGGCCTGTCTTCCAAACTACTCCCAAATACGAAGGCCCCTACCATGTCATCGAGCGCACATCTCCGGTCAACTATTTGATCGAACCGATTGAACAATCTTCGGACATGCGCCATCGCGGACGCGACATAGTAAACGTGAAGCGCCTGAAGGCTTACTATGACCCGCCCAAAGTGACAAGCAGTTAGGTCGCCAGGTGGCTCCGTCTTCAACCCCGCGGTAATTGTAGAGAAGCCTCCGAACACTGAAATGGGTCGAACTCTCAAGTGATTTCTAGTGGGATGCCGCTCGAGTGATTTCCAAAAAGGATGCCGCTCGCACTGAGAGTCCGTGCTTGGCCGTTACTGTCGTAGTTGTGTATGCTCACTGTGTGCCGGCTAATAAACGCCTTAACAAAAGTAATATTGCTATGGCAGCAGTTAATTTACGTGTGTGTCATTAAAAAACCAAACAGCGAACGAGTTTACTAGGCAGCTAGCTATTCGTTGTCCTCATACGATCGGCGATGCCACAGATATTTCTAGCGCAACAATTCAATAGTCATTTACAGCTTTACAGTTTTCCTCTGCTTACTCTGTTAGGTATAAAATAAAAATCAAGTAGCTAGGATTAGCCAGGGAAGGAAGTGATGCGGACTAGCTCGACATTAATGCCGCTTGAAACACTCAAGAAAGCTCAGTGCATGTTAATAGCTATGCGTCCTACTCAGCAAAGTTTCTCGGCGTCATATGCCAAGTTAAACAAAAAAAAACAAAAAATTAAACCACCACGGGAGTTTCACATTTAGCAGACATGCTTTTCTCAGAAACACATTAAAACTTGGGCCGATTTGCATATTCGTGTTGACGATGCTTCAAGTGGAAACACAATATTGCCCACAGCGTTCGCATGTCAACCTATTTTTTATTTTGCCCTCAATACTTATTTTTTGCTAAGTATAAAGCCTGTCCTCGTTATTGGAATGCAGGTCAAAGTACCCTATAGACCACGCCTTAAAGGAACAGTAAAGTCAAATAACAATTCTTGTCAGAGTGAAATCTCAGTGTATGACAACATCTAAAACGACAATATTATCAACAGCAGTGTCCTAGTTACTGAGACATTAAGCTGAATGCACCATAACACATGTGCTACAATAGGGCATTCGCAAAATGATCCCGATTACGTCAGAGGTAGCGCCAACAATTTTTCACTAGTAATATAACTAGCTGCACTAAATAAAAAACCTTCCTTGCATCAAGAGACGTATTGAAATGCTGCTTGTTCGTTTCAGTTTCTTTCATTGAAAAAAACTATCGCCCGATGTTACAATGGGAAATGGCGCGAATAGTTTAAAAGTTCAGTTTTCGCCTGAATAAACTTGACAGGTCGTGCTATCTAGCGGGGCCCAGTTGAACTAATCACGTCTGCCATCTCGCGGGTCACGGCAGGAAATTGTTCAACGGCCATTTTTGCTGCTGTGGCTCCCGCTACTTTCGTTTGGCTGCTACTAGTGTCGGCGTCCACGCAGTAAAGCCGGGCCACGTTGCTCACGGCAACAGTGATGTGACTCGTTCTGCCTGAGGTGGGTAATCTGAAATACACTAACGTGATGCAGATGCGGACCACTCAAATGCAATTTTATTTCAAAATAAGCACTTCTTTGGCACAAAAGTAACACTACGAGGTTTCTGGACCACCATTTCACCAATCGACGTCGACTTTAGTAGTTGATTTAGTAGTAGTTGCCTTTAGTGTCCCTTTAATTTGGGCATGTTTTCATCGGAAGCTTGGAACGAACAGTGGCAACGGGTATTCTGTTTTTACCATGTAAAATTGGAGCCGGGAACCGTTAAGTTCTGATACTCTGTACAAGGATATTCACTTTACAGAAGACCAAACCAGGGCAAAATTGCCTCCAATATCTGTGCGCATCGGTGCTTTTAAAGTTGGTTTCATCAAGGTGTTCACCAAACATCTTTAAAAATAGAAATGTACCTTATACCGCAAAACGACATGAAATGAATATTCGATATGAACTGTAAACTCATCGTTCCTTCCAAATGCAATGGTCAAAGTAACTTCCTCCTCCGTGTCTGCAAATAAGAGAAAATAGGTCCTACTTCTTTTTTTTTTTTGCAAGTTACACAAGAACAGTAGTGCACAGGAGGCGGTAACGACTAAAGTCATACGTAAGTTTGACCAAGATCTATGAAACGACCCCACGTCTTTCTACAACGCAGTACAGATCGCAAACGGTTGTTAACGTCCATACGGAACGACCCCTGGCGCATCAGTAGGAGTACTCGTCATTTATAATTCACATACAGTGACATTCGAGAGCTCATTTTTAACTTCACTCTCCTTCAAAAGTTTACTACGGGCGCGTCATTACGAACCCAGCTGTACAGAGTTCTTTCAAGATCAGTCAGAGGGATGGTTCTTTATATTTGAAGCCATACGAATGATAAGAAAGATAACCAAGGGAAACAGTTTCAAGTTAAAACGGTAGGTACGTTATTATGTCGCCAAGCGGAGAACCACAACAGAATCCTTGAAAGAAAAGCGTTGGGTCGTGGTAGTGGCTATTCTTCACAATTCGGTCTACTCAACACTTATGATACTCGCTTTTCTCAAATATACGCGTTGGTGTACGCTTTCCTCTTTCTGAGGATCGAGGGCACTTAACGCAGCTATAGAGCGAAATAACCGGGGCCCAGTACACACATGCGCCTGTGGTTGTTCGATTCCACTTGTGGAGATGCGTTTCACTATGTGGTGTCATCGCATTGTAGTGGGAAATGTGCCAAAGGATATATTTCGGTGCGAAATAGCTTGCACGCAGCAATATCACATGATAACTGACATTCTCCAAGAGCATCAAGTTTCGGTGTATAACAACAGCATGTCGTTTCTTGTGAAAGTGACATGTTTTACGAGACGCTTTAAGTGGACAGCAAATGTGTAATCGCTGTGAGCGCGAAGCGACATGCTCGTTCAAGAATCCCCTTAGAGCGTCATTAAAGCGCAATTACAAATTCAGTCGAGAAGTGATAATGTCACGCATTTTCATGATACCTTCGTGAATTCCTGTGGAGTGCTGCACAAAGTTCTTCCACAAGGCAGGTTCAAGAGGGACCCTCGCGGCCATAAGTTGTCTTCATTTACTTTTAACAGCAGTAGAACCTCGTGAACTTCGCCGAGGCAGATTGAGCACCCTTGCAAAACAATTTCGTTTTCACTTTCAACATAAAACATCTCAATGCTAGAAAGTTGGCGCGTGGAAAAGATTACAAATTTAAAAACAAAATTACCCCCGTCACTTTTTTGTGTTAATTTTTCTTGAATGTTTTCTATTGTTTGTTCTTGTTCGTCATTTTTCCCGTCCTTTTCATCACATCCTTCCTCTCTGCATTTCCTTTTTTTTTCAGTCACCTTGTCACTTTCTTCACCCCAGTTTACCAACACCTACGTGTTGGCACACGCCACGTTTTTGTTTATTACTTGTTCTTCCTCTTGCTAGGTATCTAGCCTGCCAACAACACACAACTACCTGCTTTCAGTTTGTGTTACCATGATAAGCAAGAGGGATTATGGGACGATAAGTACTAAAAAGACAAAAACAATGACATACAAAATAAAAGAGAAACGCTTGAGGCACTCACATCAAGCTTTAATTTATTTCTCTTCCATCCAAACCCGCCCCTGACGAGAGACATCAGTAAGCACTTCACGGAGCGCGGCATGCCGGAAAAACAAACTTCCATGGCAACGACGATCAAAAAAGGAAATATAGCGTGCCAGACAAGCAAACACGCCTTGAGACAGAGCCCTGGTTCCATTCTATTACAGTTTTCCGAGAATGTGGTGGTCACATGGCCACTAATTAAGGTGTCGCAGCATGAACGAGGTTGTTGAAGCACAACAGAAGTGACGTACGCAATATATTTCTTTTTTTTATTTCAGTCTTGGAGCACCAAAGAGACTTGCTTTTCACTCCGTGATGAATGATGCCAGCTAGGACATTTATCACCGCCGGCCTGGACAGCCGTTGTGTCCCGACAGTATTCCGTTACACTTGTAACGGCCATCAGAAGGTATACCGCTATTCGGGCCTGTACCCTTACTCGCGACTTCTATCGTCATCGGCACAGCAAGTGACCTCTGATTTTGACGATTCCGATGCCTCTCGTGCTCGTGAAGTGTCCGCCGTGGTGGAGCAGTGGTTTTGTTTCTCGGTTGCATGCCCGAAGGTCGCGTGTTAGGTCCCTGGAACGGTAGTCACATTTTGGTGGTGACGAAATGTCAAAGGTCCGTATACTGTGCGAGGCCTCGCACTGTGAGCATCAAAGGTCCGTATACTGTGAGCATCTCTCATAGTTATATCGGGGTCTAGGGTCGTAAGACCACAAATATTAGTATTTGCATCCTGGTTGCGAGACTGCACACATGCAGTATAAAAACTCGGTGATATGGTTATGGCTCGTACTAATTCTATGGGCATACAATATATATTTTTTGTGTAATTCGGCCAAGTCCCATGAGCCTGCAGTGCAATGGAGTATGGTTGTTGCGGACCAATTTTCATCCCGCGACGGTTTATATGAACGCACACTATTACGCTGGTACGTGCAAGTGTCGCATGCGCTGTCACAGAAGATGCGGCCGTCACGCGTGGGAATGCTCACGGGTATGCGCAACACGCCGCCATTTGCCCAAAAGCGGCGCGTCGTAGCCTCCGAGACAGGGCGCGGGAATATTGCAGGCAGTAATGCACCTTAGGATTTAAATTGCCCAAAAGCGGCGCGTCGTAGCCTCCGAGACAGGGCGCGGGAATATTGGAGGCAGTAATGCACCTTAGGATTTAAATTACAAGTGGTGTTGGCGTCTTCTTTGTTCTTCTTTATTTTTTGCAATGCAATCTCTCCGATTTTTTATAGCTGCCAACTCTCCAATTTACATTATTGACACCCGAATTTTCAGCAAACATTCCGGTTTTATGGGCATGGCCATAAATGTACCGAAAAACATCCCTCAATGCTACCCTGATAAGAAAATGGTAAAAAGACATGGCGGTGGTTCTCAAATCTCCTGACCTTCATTTATCACGTACAAGACGCTTGTTTCACTTTCGCCGCAGCGCTGTTTATCTGATGAAAAGCGTACTGAGATTGGGAAGGGGCTACTATGGCGAAGAATCACAGCACATTTAGTATATTATTTATAAAAACGCGTGCGCCGCCTGTTTAGAAGTACAGGTACTATGTATACCATTTAAAAGCTTTACTGGAATTATTCAGAGCAGTTGATGACGTAGTTGCTGCCCTGAGAAACAGTCAAAATCTTAGACGGCTTTCTTTTGTTGCATATATACTAATTTTTTTCCCTGATGATACAAATTTCAGATGATACGAATATTTTTGGTGATCCCACGAGATATCACCACGATTTTACTTTAGTTGCATAATCTATCTAATTGCCAGGAAAAAATGGATCCCCAAAAGAAAAGCGTTTTCAACAACTAGATAAACTTTTGCTGCTCCATGTACACATAAACAAACATTCCAACGTGACTAAAATTCTGGGAAAAACGCTAAAACTTCAACATAACGGCGTGACACGTACCTGTCTTTACACAGGTCTTTCTATTATCCCCGAACACGCACATGTCCTTTTGTGAGAAATTTTGAGGCTTGGTGTTTTAGGCTTTGTCCTAGAACTTCCACAGCGCTTCTATTTATGTAGAAAAACCTTCTAACATTCCGAAAACGTCAAATCACTTTACAAAAAGCTCATATTGCGAAATATTGCATATACATCTGATTGTAAAATATGCAATGTGTTTTCATGCGAATACGGGGCACTGTCCCTACACACAATCTTCTCTGTAAACCTCTTTTTTTTTGCATTTTCACTAAGCCTGTGGCAGTGGTGATATCCCAGGCTGCATTTATTCCTGTGGAATATGACATCCTTTTATATCTTTGTGATTGTTTGATAATGCACTATACAGTGCAATGTGGAATTCTTACTTTTGCTTTTGTGGTCGGTTGTATTAATCGTCATCCAACAGCTGTGTATTCGTGAAAAAAAAAAGAGCTGCTCACAAATAGTCACAGTGAGACTACTGTATAAAGGCGCACTTTTCTAGTGTCGAAAAGAAATGTACTTTCGGTGTTATAATAGAGGTAATGGCACTGATATAGTCCCACAATGTTGGGACTGAACCGCCACACTCATGTGCTAAGAACCTAGCTTTCCTCGGGAGCTAGCTTGCTATTCGCGAGAGTACCCAATGTGTGCCTCCCTGATCATTCGTACGCACTTAATGCCTCAAGAGCAAAGTCGTGTAATCCTGAAGAAGTAGCTGCCGCAGTATACAGAGGGAAGCTACCGAAGCTAACTGCCTTCGATATCAGCTACAGAGCTCAGCGGTACGTGACTGCTATCCCTGAACATGGTCCGTCCATTGATTTAAGGCGGATACAACGGCTGCCTTCGTCTTCGACCGATAACATGTGGCCAATGATTGCACCATGTTTTGGAGAATATTAGTGTCAATTTCGCCTTCACTATACCTCATCTTGTAGAATTCTGTGGCAGCCTCTCATTTCTACAGTGTATATATATACAGTATCAATTTCTTAACGAGGCCAACCTTAGAAACCAAGTTATGGGAGAATTTGGAGAAAGAAGTTTCATGTTATATACGATTAGAAAATGAGGCACGTATCAGTTGCATTAGACTCCGAGTGCTGGTGTTTAAATGTTTTTTAAAGATGGAGGCGGAAATGTCGTAGGCCCGTGTGCTCAGATTTGGGTGCACGTTAAAGAACCCCAGGTGGTCAAAATTTCCGGAGCCCTCCACTACGGCGTCTCTCATAATCATATGGTGGTTTTGGGACGTTAAACCCCACAAATCAATCAATCAAATGTTTTTAAAGTAAGAAAACATTCCAACGACACAAAGTGCATGCTTTCGGGCGTGGAAGAAAAAAAAAAGCAATTGAAGCACTACAGAACCTTTCAGACGAATATTATTTAAAAAAAAAACAGCGGGAAAATTTTGTATGTCGTTTAAAAATGCATAGCACTTAGCACTGCGCCACTCACACATGTAGTTCATGGCTGAACCTACTTGATCTTCTTTTGTTTATTCTATTCAGATTTTCCTGCAATGATTCTCTTAAATCCGCGTTGATTACTTAATTTAATGCAGGTGCCCGGTTTCGCCAAGCAGCTTGGGTTATGTTGATCGCTTATGCGGACCACAGTTAAAAAAAAATTTGCGTGGTGCGCTTTACTTTGAAAAAACAAGAGCAAACAAACAAGCTGAAAATATATGCGCACAGAACTACGACGCCGAAGATGGATGAATGCACAGATTAGATAAACTTGCAGTACGCGCCAATTTTTATGGCGCTGTGCGCATACGGTTCAGTGCCATGCTGTCGCCGTATGCTTGAGATTCGGCCCTTGCATCCTCTTATTCACATGAGTGATGTTCACGACGCTTTTATCCATGTCACTCGCACGCTCAATGGTGCGGGGACTTAGCGAAGAAACGAGAGAGAAAGAAAGAGAATGCTGGTTGCCGGTTTCCAGATTTAAATAGGTTCGCAGACGCTTCCATAATTAACGTGGAAGTACGCAGTTTCCCCTCGAAGGCTGCATAACTGATGGCTGAGTTTCCACCGCTTGTCCGCACTACTGGTGTTTCCAGCGATGCGGTGGCTTCTTCAAGAAAAAAAAACAGTGCAGTTGTGAGCTGAGAATGATGCAGCAGATTCAGTGGTAATCAGGGTGGTTAGGTGGAGGAAGTGTTTAAAAGGAAAGCAAAAAAAATTGAGTCATGTAAATTGATTCAAAAAAGTGAGACAGAAAGGCTGAAGGAATAAAAGTTAACCAGTTAACCAAGCCGACCATGGTTGGCTGCCATGTGCTGAAAATACAGCGAGGTGAGAGGAATATAAAGGTGAAATGACAGGATGAAGCAAATGTGCGCCTTACAGCTGACTGCAATAAATTGGATTGTTTGTTTTGTTAAACTACACAACCTATGCGACCAGGCTGCTGTAGCTCGCCGTAGTTTGAGCAGTGTCCCCAGGAAAACTTCTCAAGTGGGTATGCGCCTAAGGAATTTGGCAAGCTCCACTGCTGTGTACAGGTGCGAGTGTTTAGCGAAAATAAACACATGAAAAACGAGAGAAAGTAATAGAAACAACCGAGGAAAATAAAGAGATAGAAAAAAGTGAGGAAGAGAGAAATTAAAGGGAAATAAAGGAATAACGATATAAAAAAATATAAAGGCGCAGAAAAACATAGCAAGAAAAAGAGAGAGAGAAAGAACAAAAGTAAAGTAAGGTAGAAAGAATAAAAGAGTGAGAAAGGGAATCGAAGGAAGAGAGAAAAAAGCAGAGGGACCTTTAAGACAGCGCGAGAAAGAGAGAGAAAGAAAAAAATAAGAAAAAAACATAGAAAACTGATACAAAAAATCGATGAAAAAGGGAAGAAGAAGAAAGGCCGCCCAGCTTTGCTGTTCCGTAAGTCTTGGCAACACTAGAGTGCGAACATGACGTCATTTTTTTTATTTGTTGGAATGTTCTAACTGAAGAGAGTGATTAAAACTGATCGAGCAATTCGACATGAGCACGTGGAAGCGGAATGTCGGGAGCACTTGGTTTTAAAAAAAAAAACATTTTTTACCTATTAATAGTATGGAAAGAGTGTGGAGTTAATCAGAATGTTCGCGGGCACTCCGGATTGTTTATCCCAACGAACTGACTCTCTTCAGTTTGGCTTCTGCGTCTGCGTAGCCCGGCGAGATTCCACTGGCCCTCTTTGTGTTTATGTGTGCAAAGCCTGCCTGCCTAATCAGGTCGAGAAGAAAATGGGGTGAAGAGTTTTCGCCAAGTCTACCCTTCGTTTGTTTTCTTAAGCCTCTTTGCAATACCCTATCAAGTTAGTGATTCAGAGGACAGGCACATTCTCAGCCCGTAGAGTATACGTTGCCCTATTATGCTACACTTAGCTACTTCTCCTACACATGATGCCAGTGCGAAGCCACATCTCGGAAGTTTACTATTGCAAAAGAGTGCCTAAATTAGCTCCTCAAGAGGGTATTTGCCCACGGAACCTCTATGAGGCTTTGAGTAAGAGCCCTAACTGTACGTTCTGAAAGACACGAACACTGGAGCTCAAAACAGGTCTCTTTAGGTTTGTGCCTTACTCTGCTTAAGGCCCAGAAATCGGCTAAAGCAAGACTTGTTAATTAACTTTCGGGTATTTGGCACACACATGAAACCTCGACTGGCAATGTCGTTTTCGCTATATACAGGAAAAATATCTGGATGTAGTCGAGCTTCTGTACCTAACTCAAGTAGGCTGATATGGTCGTATATCGTAAAACGTATTCGAGAAAACATAAATATTAAATTACGAAAAAATCGGCAGTTCCCACTTATCTGGGAATCGACGTTATGCGAAGCATGTAGAGGGAAGGTGATCGTGTTGCACTTCTTTATTGAGTGAGACGCAATGAAGTGATGCTAAATATATGCACAAATGTTGCACCCAAAGACGCATGTTGAAGAGTTGCCGATGTTTATATAACCAGCTGTTTGCACTTGTGCAACGATGACAACTGGAGCTTGCTTATTACCAACACCAGAAGCTGATATGATATGATGCCCGCGAGGATGCTGGCCCTGGACATTGCTGCATAAATACTTCAGAGCATTTCAACTAACCATAATTGACGTTAACCAGATGTGATGGTTGTGTCAAAGGAGTACATGTGTAATGTTTATAAAATTGGGTAGGCAGCACTGCAACCACTATTGACATTTCACGAAGAATCTTTTTGAGAAGTAGTTTCGAGACCTGGTGTAGCTCTGTGGTAAATTGCTTTATTGCCACGCAGAATGCTTGGGTTAGATTCCAGCTGGGACCCTGACATTTATTCTTTGCATTCGTCGGGTCGAAGCTACCGATGTCAGGTATTTCTTAACGCTCGCGCGTTAAGAAATACCCATGTGTGTTCTGATCGTTCCTCGGTAAATACTAGTTCTCAATCACCTGTGGTACATACACGCATATCAGTGGAGCATGCTCGCCCGTGGGTATGTGCCACTGTCTGTAGGGAAATGTTTGACGACGTACGCGACGAGAATGAGATGATTATTCATGTCTTGACCAGCGCATCATATTCGTCAAATCATCTTACCCTCCCATGCTGTTTTCGGTTGACGCCAAGTTATGAGGGTGACCAGAAAAGCACCCAAACTCAAGCGGCTAGATAAGTACGCTCAAAGTCGCCGAAGTTCCCTAAGAAATACCTCGCATTTATTATTATTATTATTATTATTATTATTATTATTATTATTATTATTATTATTATTAGTAGTAGTAGTAGTAGTAGTAGTAGTAGTAGTAGTAGTAGTAGTAGTAGTAGTAGTTGTTGTAGTAGTAGTTGTAGTAGTAGTAGTAGTAGTTGTTGTAGTAGTAGTAGTAGTAGTAGTAGTAGTAGCTGGTGTTTTACGTCCCAAAACCCCGATTTCATTATATGGAACGCCATAATGAAGGGCTCCGGAAATTTGGACCACCTGAGGTTCTTCAACGTGCGCCATATCTGAGCACACGGGCCTACAACATTTCTGCCTCCATCGGAAATGCAGTCACCGCAGCCGCGATTCGATCCCACGACCTGCGGGTCAGCAGCCGAGTACTTTGGCCACTAGACCACCGCGGCGGGGCGCGAGTGTGAAGATGTTCGTCCTACTTTTAGTATATAAACAAAGGAAACGTCTGTTTCAGTTCTACGGAATGCACGAAATGGGTGTAATGTTTAACATGGGCTAGAACAACAGCTTACGCGTGCTGAAAACACGGCAGTAGGCGTAATTAAATTTCGCAACAATTTTAAAATTTCCCTGGCAATTCACTTGGTGTTTTACGAAAGTGGTAATGAGGCCTACCGATTCATTTATTTAATCTTGTAGAAGGAAATTTCAAGTCATATTCTCCGTTTGGCTACTGAGCCTAGTACTAAGTGTTTTATGATAACTTCATTAAATTAAGTTGTCTTCGGATATACTATTTCGCATACAACAAGAGTAAGATGCTTTAGTATAATGTGAAGGAGGTAAATTAAACATAGTGGAATTTCCAAACTCATATGATAATTATAACTTGCTCAACCATGCCCGGGAACTACATCTTGTTAAAGCGTTCCCAGCCTTTTTATGTTGCTGCAGTATGTTTAGAATTAGGTATAACTATGATTTGTACTATGTTTACAATATAGTTGTTTGGTACTGTAATAGTAAAAAGCCCAAATGACCGAAGAAATTGGCGACCTAAGCTCAACTGAAATTTTATTTGACATAACCCTCAATGTATACAAATACGAAAGCAATAAAATATTATCGTACGCGCACAAACAAGCAGAAAATGCAGCACCGTTAGTTAAAATGTGCATAACACGTGAGACACTAAAATGGGCCTTTCTCTGTAATGATCTGTGAGAGTTCATTGTTTTGGAACTTGTTTACAGCTCGCCTGAAAAGCACGTTGTATTAACAATACTCGATACGTGATTGTCACATCGCAAGACTCGTTTACGCCAGTGACTCTCGTTTTTCTCACAGGATAGAAATAGAAACATCTACAGAATATGTTACTCCTTCAAGGCTGGTTTGCGTGAATGACACTGTGGATGTGATTTTACTTTTTCTGCCACATGTATCAACCTAAGAGGACGCATTACTACCTTCTTGCGCACTTTTTTTTCCTTAGTGTTTAGCTAGTGCAATGTCTAGCACAGCTAAAAAGACATTGCCTACCGCATTAATTGTGCTTTACGTTTTGGACACGATGCACCACGGCATTTATTTTTATTTGTGTGTTGGTACTCTAATTTCATTGGAAATGAACACTGCCTTTGGAACAAAAGATGAGTGACTCACTTCTACCTTACGCTTAAGTGCACATGAACTGTATTACCACTATTTTGCAATATATACACAAAGAGACACACTGACCAGCACGGGTGTGTCCTTACAGAGACAAATAAAAACAATAGGTCAAACCTTGCAACTATCCGAGCGTGACTTGAATCACCGTCTGTGTGCCCCATCTGTATATATCGGCGACTACGAGTACAGGGTGGAGAATACAGCGCTATACAGTATATTCTTTCTTGCGACACTCTAACACTCACCCCCCCCCCTATTTTTTTCTTTTTCTTTACTTAAGTATCTTCATGCTAAAGTGCTCTTACCCGGGAGGCATCTGGGCTGCATCCACGAGGCCAGCTATAAAACTCCAGTTTCACCTCCCCGCTCACGGTTTTTGAAATGCTGCTTTTATATACAAAGGAAGCACCTGCCCTTCTGCAGTTTAGTTTTGTTTAAAAAGAAAGAATTCGTGAACCTAACGCTAAGTCACGCAAGGCTTCAAACGACGAAACTGAACGATCCTGGAGTTATTTCGTTGCTTTTAGGCCGCCTCTGTAGGCTTTAGCTAGATGATGCTAGATTGTTTCTACATTTTTTCTCAGTTCACAGAGGTTCTAGTTAAACCCCAGAGAGCCAAGTAAAGTGCGGGGTGGAGGGGTTAGTTGGTAGGAAATTAAAACGGTAAGAAACTGTGCGATCGATGGAACACAAAGGTTGTTAGCCTGCGCCCCTCCTGTGTACTACTTCTTGTGTTCCGCCAACCGTGCAGTTCCCTACACTGAGTCACAACACGACACGGACGTCCAAACTCCAGAGATTGAAACTCGAGCTGAAATGAAACGCCCGTGCTTCTCATATATCTACGGGCACGTCACCGTTGACGTAGGGTCTTCCTTTACTTCGAGGCCCTCTCGCCGCCGCCTTCCCGTTCCTTATAGTATTCGCTCGTTGTACGCCCTCGGTCTTCGGCTAGCCGCCGTCGCTACGCAGTCATTTGTCGGGCTAATTATGGCAAGTAATGGGATTAATTATTTATGACAGTTATGGGTGAGTAATGGGTCAGTAATCAGATCTGATATGAATAGGGGGATCTACCAAACTTCTATGGCACATACCAGTTTACGGTGATGATAATACTCTGGTAAGACGAATGAATTACGGACACTTTAGACAACTTCGCTCTTAAAAGGAAAGTAGTAAACACATCACATTTGTTTTAAAAGTAAAGTGATAATGTACGGTGAAAAGAAGAATACGCAGCTCCGAGATCTTCGATTCATACTGCGAAGCCTGCTCTGAAAATGGATTTCACTGTCCGCCTAGATGAACCCACTTGAGACGGTTCGTAGAGATTAATGCCCACGCGGCGCCGTTCTTTAAGCATTCTCGAGGGAATACTTTCTCGCAAGGAAATTTCAGCATGACTGTTTTGATTAAATGTGTCATGTAGTTGTGCTCTGTCATTTGTTTGTTATTGTACTTGTTGTATAGACGCTCGTTCCATAGGTGTGTTGCATCCCACGATTGAATAAACTTTTTCTAAACACTCGGCTTTATGCTCTCCCATAGTAGATTATCAAGCACCTTAAATCGTTAACTACTTTTGCTAGCTAAACACATGATTCGGTTTGCATGAACGATGCTCGAAAAAAACTGAATTATAACAAATAGGCGCAGCACTGAGTATCTTTAGGCGCATCCTTAGAAGCATGAGAAGTGGAGCTCCTTGTGCTACACTTTCAAAATGGCACCGAGCTATTCGAGTACCTATAAAGCTTTTTAAAACAAACTAGTTGTTATTTGGCCTTATTATGAATATTACGTATTAGTGACACGATTAATTAGATTATTGGTGAAGTTGAACTGCACAATACGACCCAGCGTGAGTGCTTTACTTTGTTGAAATAGGTCTTAACAATGTGTTTCCAACTTACGCTTACGAAGCAAGCACCTCTTAGATATATGTACCGCGAACCCCTGTTTTGTACGACTCGAAACAGTCGTTTTGGGGATCATCCTGCATTGGACATTATGATTATAATTGCTTCTGTGTAAGCTCGGTTTGCGCCAAATGGCCTCGGTTGTTCAAAGACAGCATTTCTTGCTTTGTGAACGTCTTCTGCTGTCTATTTAAGTGTATTAACTGCATGCACGGGATAATTGAGAGTTCGCAAGTTGTGAGTCTCACTAATCAATGCAACAGTAAGCCATAACTTCTAAGATATTACGTATGCTAAGAAAACTGAGCTTCAATAGTGAAACGCAGACTTTGATTAGGACTATCACTTGGAAAAATGGTTGTGACGTGAATTTTAGTCCACCTGTCGAGTAAGGCAATGGTTCACCGAAACAAGTATACAGGACACACGCAGGACTTAACCTACGATTACTGTACCGCGAATTGCGCTTTCGTAGTATACCTAAAATAAGAACAATGGCGACAAGTTGCCGTGCCAAGTGAGCAGAGAGTTCTGAGGAAGTTCATTAGTTTATAACGAGCCACACACTCAAACGTTTGTCCTTCACAGAAGCAGTCATCTGTGTGCACGGAGAGTAAATTATGGAGGGACGCGAACTTTTCGTACTTTCAGAGATTCAATGTCCGACGCCAATCTTCGATTAGAGTTAACCCCCATTCACGCGAGTAGGCAATTGATATTGTGTGCGCATGCGTCACCGTGGATGCCTTCGAGTCGATAAAGCACTCATCCGGGAACTGACTCGAACTCCGAGAGCACAGTGCCCTTTTCTTCGTCAAAGGCACGTCCTCGTAGACTGCCACGACTTTCTTCTGCTTTGATTTATCGCAAGACAATCAGGACCGAAAAAAAATAGACGTTGCCGACAGCAGTGCCTACTTTGATGTCTGATGGCCGCTCTTATGGATTGCTCCATGAAGCATAAAACGTTTACGTTGAACGCAAACCGAGTGTTAAGACGGGAAAACGTAGTGCAAGAGAGTGAACAGTGTTGACAGCATTCTTTCACAACAGTTCGAAAGTGCCTGTACAAAATATGTTAGCACGCAGTACTGTGTTTGTGTTTTTATGTTGTTGTTGTGAACGTTTGCTTGCAAAGACGGAAACAGAGAGAGAAAAAAACCTAAAGTAAGCATAAGATTCAGCAAACTGAATAAAACTAATTAAACTTTGTCAGCGACATTTAATTTGACATCTCAGAATTTGAATCGAATGCACATTCTAACAGACAATTACACGCCGGCATTGAAGCGCTTTTCAGATGTAAGCTATCAATGACACTCGAACCTTATGATGAAAGAAAAGATTCCATGCGTTATAGACGAACGTTCTAATCATGTTACGAAATTACGTTTACGAAATTGCTGTATCCTTTCACACAAGCACAGGCGTTTCCCTGTTTCACCTCGTTCGGATTAACTCGAAGACCGACCGGAGGAGGGAGAGCATCAGTATATGGTATACCACTCCAAACTCATTTTTGTTTTTAGAGAAGTTGCGTGTCTCAACTATTGCTCTGATTTCGTACGATAAGCTAAGACAAACAGCTTTAATAATCTAATGGTTTGCTGTATATAAAAAAGTCAGATATGGCAGATATAGCGCAGCCAGAATATTCTACATTGCTGTGACGTATATTCAGCGTCGTGATTTGAGCTTTTAGATCGCATAACGAATGGCTCACCTTTAAAATGCTATCCTTTTATATTAGTAAGTCCTTGTACTTCTTGATTCGGTGCTTCGGAGTCATAAAATGGTATACGCGTTGATGAAAGTCGGAGTTGCTACTCAGCTTGCATATTTACAGCGAAAGTTGTTATGAGGCCACTACAAGGGTCGCTTGCATTGTTGTTGTTGGCCACCGCCGGTGTCCGTAACCTCTATCGCCCGAAATAAGAAGAAAAAAATCCTTAGTAAATAAAAGACACCAAGGACATAATGGAATTCTAACCCAGGCCTCCTGCTCGGCAGCTCACCACTCTACCACTAAGGCAAGCCGATGTTTTTTTTTTCATGGTAATTAGTAGCATTTATTTGCGGTCTGCAGGTACTTTCAGCGTCTATCTACGTGTCTATTTATCCATCTATCTATCTATCTACTTATCTATCTTTCTAGCCGCATACGTGTGGGTGCTCTCGTGATCACCCGTTACCTTGGGGTGAACCGAAATCAGTATGAAAGTACAAGATGGTTGGACGAATATGACCCGCTGGTCGGGACGTGAAGAATGTCGAAATGCTGTCGTGCACGTCATCAACCACTGTGCGCCACACAGTGGCACATACACAGCAGGCGAGTAAGTGCCACTGGTATGCGGGTATGAGCCACAAGTGATGGACAGTTTATATGTACCCAGGAACGGTGAGAACAGACATTGGTAATTCAAAGGGAAAAGCGTAATGAAAAACTGAAATTGACAGCGTTGACTCGACGAACTTGAGGGTGCGAGCAGGAATCAAACCCAAGCACTTTGCATGGCAATCAAGTATTCTAATACAGAGCCATGCCACGCATCGGTACTGCTTTGGAAAAATACATTATTCAGGTGCAATTAGAGTAAAATGTCAATTGTGGTGGCAATGTTGACTGCTCGATTTTATAATCACTATATAAGTGCTCCTATGATATTGCCACGTTCCATTTCCCAAGTTTTTGTTATCGTCCCAAAACAGCACACGATTCTCAGCGCAAACCGCGCCTGCAGTTTTCGAGAAGGTTCCGGACTGTAGTAGATCATTTCGGTAAGATCACGCCCACTGTGCGAACGGTACAGATTGTTCTGGAACCTACGCCACCGCCAGCAATAACGCTAGAACATTCGACAGCAAGAGTATAAATGCCGACGCGCTTCGCCGCTTGTCAGTTGTTGATCGAAGGCCGACGCTCGGTTCGCCGCTATCAGTCCGAGACTGCTATCTGTGCAAGACTGCTGCTGTAATTGGACTTTTCGTTAACCGGGCACAGGTACGCCCAAATAAACAGTTAAATACCAACACGAAGTCTCCTGTCTTCGGCCACGTCACGACAACGTGACAATATAGCTGTCTTGTCAGATTAATGCCAGTTGTAGTTAAGTGCCATACATTGAAGTTAATTTATGAAGTAATGTCCAGGGCACAATCCTCACGAGCACAAGCGTTACATGCCAGCTTACCACTTCTCATGTTGCTAATGACGAAGTTGTTGAAGTGTAAGAAACTCATTGTACTAAACATGTATAACTCAACATATGTCTGCGCGTACATTTTCACATATATTTGGCATCATTGCGTAACGTGCCACTCAATAGCAAAAATTACAACACGGCCACCTTCCCTCCGCATGCCTCGCATAACGTCGATTGCGAAGGTATGTTGGACGAGCTCAATTTTAAAATGTTGCCGCTGTGTGATTGTACTTGTTGTCCGTACCATTATCATTTTATGTTCATTATGAGCCACACTGGTGCTTGAAACTTCGTTGCATATTGGCATAAGGCAAGCCTAATTTCGGGAAAGGAATCGCAGAATCATGAGTGATAAAACATTTTAGAACAGCAAAGGATAAATAGACGTTACGAAATGTGAATTGCGTTACGAGTGGGTTGTCAAATATTTCAACTCTTTACAAAAGCTTCAGGCATCATTCTTCGTCGCCGTGAGCCACAGCATCACATAAAATTTCAGATAAATCCTTGCAAGCGTGTAGCGGGTACCACGCTTCTCCGAAGAATTACGAAGGATGACATACAGTGAATGCCTCTCTACAACACAAAAACTATAATTACTTATAAAGTAGGGCGTACCCTGCTAGTATGCTTGTAGCAGTTACCCAAATAATGTTTTAAAGAAGGCTTCGAAAGGCCGATTTTTCCATGTTTCGCTGTGATAGTGCTGCACGCTTTGAGCAGGCCTGGCTGCTTTTATACGTATCAGCAATGTTTTCAAACGCTCCAAGCGAACAACTCACCATCATCATAAACTTCCAAAAGCTACGCGTGCTGTAGAAAAGACATAAGCGCTAGCAGCTATCATCATGAAAAGAAAAACCATTTGTCTACAATTTTCTTGCACATTTTTTTCTTTTATTAAGTTATTTGTTCACTGCACACTTTTTCGTTGTCTGGTCGGGTTTCGCTAAGGACTGCACTCACGCAAAAATGGAGAAGCCGAATGTACACGCTTGCCTCACTGTCCACTAAGGTCTCGGCAGCCTTCAGCCGAGCCTTCTCCTCTGTAACCACGCTATAACCAGACACTGTGATCACACTGTAACTACGTTGTAATCAGGCACTTTAACAAGGCACTGTAGCCAGTCACAATAGCCAGGCACTGTAGCCAGGCACTGTAGACGGGCACTCTCCCTGAAACCCCTGTATTTTCTCCTAAAATTGTTATGTGTTGAGCCGAAATCATAGAGGTATTATTGGTGAAGCCTTCTCCATTCTTTTCCACATGAAAGTTAGCGCAATAAATGTAGTTTCTTTTAAATGAGAAAACCACATCGCGGGGACAGGCGACATATACGAAGCGAAAGTGCAGCAATAAGTCTCTAGTTACGTAACGCAATCTTAAATAAAACTATATTGCCTCGTGGTTCGAATAAATTTCTCCTCTTCATCCAACTTAGCAACAGCTGCCATTGCCGATACATTAAGCGACGGCGATGAGGATTACACAGGAGCATGTCTAAAAATCAAGTTCTGAAATCAAAACGCAGTTTTTATTGCGAGAGGGACACTCTCGGCTGGATTTTGCCGCCGGAGTCGACGTCGACATCATTCTCCGAATATGTATACTTATCTATATATGTGAAAAAGCAAAAAAAAATAAGAATCCAGAAAAAAAGACTGCCCTTTACAAAGAATGCTTTATCACGAACGCTTGTGGCTAACTGCTGCACATGGTCGTCAAAGAGGTAAGGTTGTTAGACCATACATAAACCATACATAAACGGAAATGCTTATAGTGAGTAACACCGGCGAAAGTCATTTCAGCCAGAATAGTGCATAGGTAACACTACTACCATTCAAATGCTTAGAAACAAGTTGGGTACGGAATATTAACATATGCTGCTTCATAGCAATTGAAGCCTGGTATAGGAAAATAGAATGTAAAACGAACACAACCCATGCGCTCCCTGAATAGCTTTCTCTTGTCCAAATAAGTTGCCCCAAGGAGACATGCGACATTATACACAAAACTTATTTCTATGCTGACATTCATTTCTCATTAGAGACAGTATTGCAGGGATCTAAATACCGCCACTGGTTGTATAGACTGACATTTATATTCAGCAGTATAAGCAATGGTTTGCCGGATTACTTCATCGAAAGCTTTTGGCGGTAGTTTGAAGCGCAGCAAAAAACTAATTTAGGTTTCGCAAACGAAGCTGTCGTTTTGCTCGGCGTTATGCAGACTTAAACACGACAATCGCCGTACCTATAGCTTCTTGATAAATGTAGCGCGATACCTTGCATACAGTATTTTCTTTTGCGACCATCCATTGCTGCATTTCGAAAGGAAAAGACATTTCGCTTGTAATGACACACTCGTTTCGGGTGCTAGGAACAGACAAAACGCGATGCACACTAACCGGCTACAGCCTATGGTTCTCGTATAGGCCGCAAATAAATATAAATCACCCAATTATAACAAAGGGAGAGGCCGTCGCCGTCCCCTTACAATTCCGGACGCAATAAAATTAGCCCATAACGCCACCCAAGGCATAGTATTCACATAAAGTTATTACGGCCTTTATAAAAAGAAGTAATAAGCAATCGTCCTCTTAAACACATTAGTGATGATTACTAGATAATGGCAAAAGGTCATTTATGAGCACAAATACGTTAATATATCACCCTCTTTTTATTGCGCGAAGCTCAAATAAGAAATAATATTTTCATCCCCCCCCCCCCCCCCACGACGAAAGAAACTCAATTTCACAGGTCCTATACTCCGCGCTTTTTAAAGGCCATGTGATAATACGTTTGAATCGCTGGGTCTTGATAATATTTTTATATCTAACCGTTTTTTTTTTATTAAGTTATGCACACAAAATGTGAGAAATCAATGTACGTGCCTAGTGCTTTTCCAGTAATTGAAATTCCGGTCTTCTACTGAAGAATTTATATTTTGTATATGCATGTGTATATGAAGCTCTATATAGTCTACCGGTACGACATTCATTTATTGCCCAAGCAGATTGAATCTTCGCATAAACCTCCCTTTTTCATACGATGTCTTCCGCTCTATTGCCTTCTGATTGCCTCGGCAACAAAACCTCTTAAGAGACGTGTGCTCCATTCAGGGAACTCTGATATCAGTGGAGATTGCCTCCGTGTCTGCTGCAACTGTCGTCAAATCTACCGAATGTCGACATACAAGCTACAAGCGCTCAGCGCGAACGATGATGTCATTTTTACTAGCCTTTTGTATTGTCAAGTTTTTCAGAATCTTCGGCTAAGGGAAGAAAGGGACTTTGAACAAATAACGCCGTATAATAGAAAAACGCGGGAACATTGTTATGTCACTTTGCCTTTCTTGCGTTAGTTAGATGTCCTGTGTTATACAGAGTACTTCGCTGTTGTATAGAGTGATTCGGGGAGAATTTCCTTTAAGGCAACAGCCCCAATAAATTGATAAATGCATCACTCGTCGAGAAAGACAGTGCGCAAAACCAGTTTTTCCACAAGCCACTAATGACCCTTCCGTTCCGTACATAACAAAACTCACTTGACTGATTGATTGATTTACGGGGTTTAACGTCCCATAGCCATGATATGATTATGAGAGACGCCGTAGTGGAGGACTCTGGAAATTTCGACCACCTGGGGTTCTTTAAAGTGCACCCAAATCTGTGCACACGGGCCTGCAGCATTTCCGCCTCTATCTGAAATGCAGCCGCTGCAGCCGGGATTCGATCCCGCGACCTACGGGTCAGCAGCCGAGTACCTTAGCCACTAGACCACCGCTGCGGGGCAGAAATTCGCTTGACGGTTAGAGTAGCTATTGTCACGCTGCGGGAGTTCACTGAAGCCGAGAAGAGGAGGAGATGAAAGGGTGTGCAAGCGCAGAACTGTTGTATAGAGCTGACAATCCTGTCCCCCCAGCATTCCTGAAGCCTTCGTATTTTTTCGCTTCACTTGCTAAATTAACGAACCTACGAGACGCCCGAACGCATCTTTTAAACGCCAGAACTGCGCACAGGAACGTACACATCAATAAACAGTGGCGTCGTAAATTAGGTTCAGTGAGACGGCAGGCAAACCAATGAGAAGTAAGCATTGCGAACAAGAACTCTGGTAAATAAGCCCATGTCTTTCAGATTTCTATTTCGCACATATGGGAACATACAAGCTGTTTCTAGGTAAATGGAAATTATGATCAAGTAGAATAGAGCGTAATACGAGAAAATAAAGAACAGGCGAAATTCATGCACGACTTGCTTCAATATGGCGCAGGCACCATCCTATAACTTACATATGCTATTGTTAAGAAACATGGCCATTAAATTCCACTTTTTCTGCTGCATTCAGCATCTTCTCAACTTTGCTTTGAGAATTCGTAGTAATTGTGCTAAACGTAAGCGGCATTGTCAGCAGGCTGGGGATACTGCAACAGCGCCAAAGTTCAAGTTTTCTACTGAGCAAAGAATAAATGTCACGGTGGCGTCGGGGTGCTTGTTATTTGTTCGAGACATCGTACCCTAACACGGTATTCGAACTTAATTCTGCAAGGATTCAGTGCAGGAGCTTGTCTGCGATGGATGGCTAAAAAGAATGTTGATAGCCTTCCTGAAAAAGTGTTGTTAGAGAGGCTGATGAGCGGAAAATGAAGTAAGTTTTTGACACAATTTCCTAGCGAACGCAGGGATGAACGCAATTTCGCTAGCGCAACACTATCTCGCTACTCTTTGACATTATAATACATTAACGCTGTTACTCGTCTTTGCAGGCCCTGCCATAGTGTCCCGCTACCTATGTGGGCAAGTTAAAGTGAAAGTGGGTCTGAGGAAGAAAAGAAGTATGGCATTACATGATGCACCATCCCGCAGTGCATGCATAGGAAGCTATGACGATTTCCCTTGTGCAAAGCACCCATCTGCCTTAGAACAGCACTTGTTTTCCAGGATCTTCGCGTCCGATACCGTTGCATGGAAGCGACCAAAGCAGTCTCATGTTTTCCCTGAGACCGAAAGCTTCTGTAAAACCAGAACAGTACCGTAGATGTTTGCCACCACCACCGCTATCGGCAACCATAATCGCGCAATCGGGGTAAAATTCTAACCCGAGTCCTGCACATAACAGTCACGTATTCCGCCAAAAATCCGTGCTGGTGATTGAAACTTCTGTGCAGAAACACTGCTTACACCGCTTAGACTCGCATAACACTGAATAGCCTCATCGGCTTAACCCCCATCGTCTTAGTGTGCTCATACTCAATCATCAAATTGGCTAAGCAACCTCAACTTACTCAAAATACATTTATTTATGATTATAATACTGCAGGTCAGCTTAACTAACTTTAGTACGGGCTTACGTAATGGGGCTATGCTTAGGAATGCAACAGACAAGACAATCTTACTCAGAATTCACTTGCTTGTGATTAGCTTAACGCAGATTCGCTTCATCTGATTTGGTCCACATGGTTTTGTGGCCATATTCTGTCATCCAACTGACAAGACAATCTGAGTTTACTCAGAATGGCTGATTAAGAATTACATTAGTCCAGATTAGCCTAACCTGGCTTCATCCGGGCTAGGTTAATTAGGCTTAATCTTCATTGTTTTAATGTGACTATACTCAGTCATCCAAATGGCTACGCAATTTCAACTTACTAATAAGAGACTTGTTCAAGATTACCTTCATTCGGATCAGCTTAATCTAGCTTTATCTGGAAGGGTCCGGAAGGGCTTGACATGACCATGCTCTGGCATCCAAAGATGCTATTTCTACTCACTGCAAATTTACTTGCTCGTGATTAGCTTACTGCGAATTAGCGCTTAGTCTAACTTAATCCACATTGCTTTAATGTGGCCATACTGTCTTTTAACTTGCTGGGCAATCTCAACTTACTCAAATTTGATAGTTCAGCACTTGTATTACGCTAATACAGTGCAAATTAATTTAATCAGATCGGCTTAATGTGACAATACGCAATTATCTGAACGGCTAGTCATTCTCAATTCACTTAACAATGACTTTTTCAGAGTTAGCTTAACCCTGATTTATTTAGTCACGCTTAATCCGAAAGAGCATACCCTAGGCATGTCTAATCCAGCTCATGACTATGCCACCTCATTTTGAACCGTATTAGCGTGATCCGACACAATCTACACTTATGTTCACTAATCCCATTTGATAAGTATTTATCAGTATAGATTGATATCGACTAGCGTTAAATTGGTTTGTCCAAACTCAATCAGGATGTAATATACTGGCTTCACTAGGCTTTCTCAAAGCATACACTGGTTTATTCCGGTGACTTAAAATATATCAATGAGTTTTAATCAGTATTTCTTTGTATCGATTACTATTATTTGCTTTGAATGTGCTTATGTGAATCAGCTATGATTAACTTGCAGCTTAAATTGAGGACGGCGCAACGAGCGATCGAAAGGAAAATGATAGGTAGACAAGAAGAGAGCAGAGTGGGTCAGGGAACAAACCGAGGTCAAGGATAACACTGGATAACCACTGGTCATTAAGGGTAACTGACTGAATTCCCAGAGAAGGCAATTGGGTTAGGGAGAGACAGAAAGTTACGTGGGGAGATGAGATTAGGAAGTTTGCGGGTATAAAGTGGCAGCAACAAGGACCGAACCGAGTCGAATGGCGGAACATTGGAGAGGCATTTGCGCTGGCAGTGGGCGCATGCAGGCAGATTTATTATTATTATTATTATTATTATTATTATTATTATTATTATTATTATTATTATTATTATTATTAATATTATTATTATTATTATTATTATTATTATTATTATTATTATTATTAACTTGTCTTGCCAAGCTTATCTAAGGTAATGGGCAAGGTACTCGAATCATCTATTCACTCCCCACTGCTTAACTCAAAGCCTAACACCCTCTTTGTAAAAGCAGCTTGACGTGGTAATTATGCGATGCAGCTATGGCGAGACAAACAAGGCTTTCTTAAAAAGCATGCTAGCTGCCAGCGATTAAAAATGCACGGCCACAGGCTGGACAAGTAAACAACAAACCTCGCATATCTTGGTGCTGTCAGCCGGATGCCAGCCGCTTAGTTTTACTTGTGCTTCCCTTTTTTATTTCTTTGCTTGCTGTTACGAGGCAAGTGAAACATTCACTGGCCTTTCGCGTGTGAACTAGATCACAGTAGCACACAGCAACTTGCCATAGTAGCCAAAGAATGTATCTCAATACGTTAAGAACAATGTGTAACAACACCATTCCCGCGCTATCCTATGCGTGCCACTCGATACTTTTGAACGACTATGGCTGCCAGGTGGCGCGGACCCTTTCAAAAGGTGTCTCCACCATGGAAGCTGAGACACGCGCACATCGAGGAACCCTATAGACCCTCCTCTGTCGTTCCGTGCTGCGCGCGGAATCTATTAACAAAAGTTTGAGAGCAAAGCGATCTGTATTTCTGTACGGCTACTTCTCTCTGTTCGGCAAAGCCCTTAAGTGCTACGTTTGGTATTCGCTGAATAAGGGCTGCTAAAGTATGCGCGCACCATCACAGTCGTTCTCGATGCAAACTGAGCAACGCTCCGCGTTAAAACTGTGCGCATTGTGACTCAAGCCGACTGTAATTGAACATTTGGGAGTTGATTTATGCCGAATTTCATCGAATCTTGCTCACTCCGACTGCCCCACTAATGGCGCACGAACGTAAAAAAAAAAGGAAGGGGGGGGGACTTTCACGCCATTTTTTCTTTTGATTTTTGATTTTTTGTGATCCAGCTCACCGCCTTCACGGCGAACGTATTTCATTTCAAGACGTCATCAATATATAAAAATGAGCTCTCAGAGCTACAGTATGTCGACATCAAAAACGCAAAGAATAATTAAATGTTATCAAGATCAGGGGTGACAAAAGCTCTCAACAAAAATGCAATCTGTAGTAAAGCCATCAGAGCTTCAGTAGTTATTACATGATGTTGGTCCCTTGGTAATAGCAGTCGTTCTTAGAAAAATAGGTTTAAACAAGACACGAAGCTCTGTTTTCTGGTTTGCTTTAAAAATGAAACAAAGAAGAGAGTAAGCAAGGATGATTAGAAGTACGATTTGCCCTGTGGTTGTCGTGTGCTATACAAAACATGAAGGAAAATCGCAAAAAAGCAGCAGTGCTTAGACACATGCTATATAAGCAAATAAAAAAATTACGTGAATATTCAGCCTTCTTGAGTTATTTGCATTTGTTCCCTGTACTTCTGTTAATGCTACATGCCTAATAAAATTTGGACACAATCGGCCATATTCAAGGTCTTTGGTTAAAATGTTTCCTATTTTGTGTTTGTTTCATAAGCGACATTAAAATACCTAATGTTTCTATCGATGTTAACTGAACATTTAGATCATCATCTACACTGCAAATCATTTCACACCCTTAAGGGTGGATTTTTGAATAAATCACCCATCTTACACCTATTATTTCTGCCAAACTTATCCGCATGGGTGTAAGTTCTGCAATTCCACCTTTTGTACGCCCATTTCTCATTTTTAGGTGTATTAGAGGTATATGTTAGCAAATTACACCCAAGGGTGTTTCCTTGAACGTTACACCTATCATATATGTATATAGTTTAGAGCATCAATACATATCACATCTCAACGGATGCAATCAAAACCGCATGCCAAAAGTCTGGTGAAAAGATCAATGGTGTGGCATTCGTTTTCATTTCCCATAATTCACTCGCCAAAATATATCGTGCTATGTATTATATTTATTAAACCACCCCCTATTTATTATATTTAGAAGATTCCTCACATGTTCAATGACTTAATTCATGGGTTAACTTTTTGGGATTCCTACTAAAAATATTTTGCTGCCGCTTATGTCCATTCTTCCCTAATTCTCACAGAGACATCAGTAAAAGAGATTATGTTGCACTTAAACATAACATGAAACGATTACACACGGTTTTCGACAGGCTATCGTACGCGCTTTCTCATTTGAAATCACACTAAGTTTTTTATACCAGAGGTCCTAATTTATTAAAGACGATAGTCTTTTTTGGGGACCTTCAACGCAAAAATTTTGGTCTGCCTGCCTGTCCGTCCGTCCGTCCGTCCGTCCGTCCGTCCGTCCGTCCGTCTGTCTGTCTGTCTGTCTGTCTGTCTGTCTGTCTGTCTGTCTGTCTGTCTGTCTGTCTGTCTGTCTGTCTGTCTGTCTGTCTGTACATTTGTCGGTTTGGCCACTCTATACGGCATCTGGTACTTGAAAGCCACCAGTGTTGCTCAAGATTGAGCGTTCATGCTTGTGCAATCGTCAATTAAAAAGCCATGATTGCGCATGTCTGTGGCACCATAACAACACGTATATATTCTGCATGTGCGTCTTTTACTAGAAAAAGCATACATTAGTAATATTAAGGGCCGTAGCGCTTATCACGCTGCGCTGACCATGGAATGCTTGCACGGAACAGGGAGTGTTTCCAACGCTTTTCTAAGGTGGTGGAATCTACCCGCCGCCTTGCGCTCTACACCTTATCACCTCTGAGATGGGCGGGCACACCCCTATCAAAGCCACACGCTTTGTTTTCTAGGAAGACTGCCAGATGGCGCTCATGTCTCACGTGCGACATGATTTGATGTTCTTTTTCGCCTTAGCTGTACGCTCGAGGCACTCAAACGCAGTGCCTACAGAATACCACTCACCGACTTTCTTGCGCAGAACACCAAATAAATGTCCTGTTCACTCTCTCCATACGCAAGACTATCGTCTTTTGACGACATTTGCAGAAACATGGAGATACGGGGCCAATGTTTTACAATGGGGGTCCATATATTTCCTTTCACTGAAGTATTTCGAATCAATACACGGGTCCCTGATTTATTCAGTGAGTTATATTTAGATCTATGAACATGGGTCAGTTCAAATTGAATGTTTGTAGTATTCGCATTGCCACGGAACTAGGCATGTTTGCAATGAACAGGCTAAGCTTACTCTGATGCAGCTGCTGTGCACGCATGCTGCGCCGCAGGACAAGCTTGGCGCACATACGCTAAGCACGGGTGAACTCTTCCAATGGGTCGCACCACTCTGTGGGCACTTAGTGCTCTTTTTATATTTACTTGAAATGCACGCTTGCGCGTCGTATAATATACACGTGAACGATCGTACACAACACTAGCGCAATGTACCCGTGCCACAAAGATGGAGAGTAGTTGACTAATTGCAGCATTGTAATTGACAGTTGTTACTGTCACGTTACAATGCACTGATAATCGCAGATTGGTATGCTCACACAAAATTTAAGACTTGAAATAAAAGCAAGCGTCCTTCATACTTTGTCGGTAAAAAAAAGCAAAGCCCCCGGTTCTTGCTGATTGGCAGAGTGTTGTTTAAAAGAAGCTAATAGCACAGCAGGGGTGTTGCTAGGATTTATGCGTGCAAGAGAACAGAAAGAGGAAAAAAGGGGGCCTGGCGCAATTTGTATGTAAATTTTTGCCTGTAGTTGGATACGTGCGGATCCGAATCGCAAGCTTTCATTTTTTTTTTTTTTTTGCGAAATGGGCCAAATCCTGACCCGAAAGTAGCTCAAATGACACTCAATTGGCTCATACATACGTTCACGTTTTCTCTAAAACAGTAATATTAAAACATTATTTATAAATATTACTGTTCTAGAAGAACGGTGATACTATGTATATGTCAAGGAAGCGTTAGTTGAGCTTGTTTCGGTTCTAGATTTGCCCCATTTTGAATTAAAAATATCTCCTCAAACGAACATAAAAAAGGGTGGGAGATGTGTCAAATATGGAACAACCTCCTTGCCACCCTTCCCTAACTTTTTATTTATATCTATGTTCCGCAAGTAACCAATTTTGACTCCGAAATGTCGAAACAACGCCGCAATAACGCCTCACCCGGGAAAAAAAAAATGTACATTACGAAGGCTACGCATTTGCCACCTGCACACGTCAGTGGCAAAAAAAAGACTGAAGCTCTGCTAGCAAATAAATATGTTGTCAAGCATGAAATATTACACTATATCTTGGAGGCTTGACATAGCTTGGAAATTATATCATAAAACGGTACTGCTATGTGTTTCGGTTTCGGTTTCGGCTTTGAGGTCTCGGGGCAACTGCGCATCGCCATCGCCAACAGGCAGACTTTGAATTTGGTGGTAACATGTCGTGTGCGTGTTTGCTGCAGGCTGACGGTGGTTTATTATTTTACTATTCACATGCTTTGTCAGGGACGCGTACTTATACGGCTTGCACAGTTTAACTTGTGCTTACAGTAGATACAGTACGTGTCGCTGCAATCTGTGGCGTGTCGGCTAGTACAGAACAACTTCGGTGCGGCGGAGTGTGTGTCCTCTGTCAACGGCTTTCGTTGAAGCTTGTGCCCGCCGCAGAGTGTTTCCGATCAAGCATTCAACGGACTGTACGCTGGGAGGTACATGGAGAACGCTTTTGGATTTCGTGCTATTGCTGAAAAGGTAAGCTTTCGTGTATGCGAACAACGAAGTGCAAAAGTGCGTGCCTGCCTGCCAACTCCCGATTTGCCCGCGATACTCGTAATTGCAGGAAGCGACCGTCTCATGGCGTCGGTAGCTTCGTGACCTTCGCTCGCTGTGTGCTTATCAGCTGCGATGTCTCAACAGTCGCAGTGTTCGTGAACCTCGCTTTGGGGCATGGTTAAAGAAAACGGGGGGATGTGCCCCGCGCAGATAAACCTTACGGCATTCGGCAGCGGGTGAGAAACAAAGTGGGGGGGGGGGGGGGGGGGGGGGGCTGAGCGAGCCGAGGTGGGCGAAAGAAATGGCATAATAATAATAAAAACGAAGCAGATCAACGGTAAAAGAGGCGCCAGTTGTCAGTTAGCGGGACTGCAGTGGACAAATGGGGCGCGTTTATTACGCGGGAGAAAAAAAATCCGATTTCAATGACTGAAGATAGGGGTGCGTTTTTAATGCGAGTAAATACGCTATTTAAAGCAACAATTGAAAAATACTTAAACTTTGTATCAGTACCCCTTTGATGCCTGCGCTTTGCAGCGGCGTGACGTGTTTGTTAAAAATCGTGCAGCTAACCAAAGAATTTATATGTACCTTGTTTAATCAGTGATTCGCGCTTTTTATGCCTAGCTAGGTTTGTTTATATTTATACTAGTATATCGTAAATAATCAGGATATAGAAATATTGATCTGCTTTAATAAGGGATTGAACAGCCACACTCAATCGCACACATCTTTTTGCATTTTTGCACCATTGTACTGCGGCACATAGAATATTGTAGAATAGAATATTTCTGTATATTTTGGTGTAGGGTTTTGCGATGTGGTTACATATGAAAGCTTAGCCAAAGTGTACCAACAAACACGCACACAAAACTTTCAGTTAGATTGATACAGCACAGATGATAATGGTGTAGGCATAGTTAGCCATTAAAGAACACGCTCGCGAAAAACAAAATGAGGATGGCGACACAGGTGGCTGTAATTAAAAGCAGGCAGACCTAACAGCTCTTGTCTGTTTCATGCATTTTGTCTGTGCAGGTTTCATCCTTACAAATGTAAGGACACTGATCCAACTAATAAGCCCTCCATGCATATATTCCTGTTAGCTACTTCTCCAATATGTCGTGCATTTTTTAAATTACACATATTTATGGTCCAACAGTTCAGAGCTTATTGAGCATATATTTAACTTACTTGTGATACATTATCTGTTGCATGGCTGTTTTTATGAATTAAAAAAATTCAACTTCAAATGAGCTGCTTATGCATGCACTCGAAGAATAGGGTTAGCACGTCTTATTTATTCTTGAGAGTAGTCAGTTTTACTCGTGGCCTAAAGTAATCGTTTTGTTGACCAATAAGCAACCTGTGAAAGACATAAAATTATCGAGTACACCAAATTTATGTAACTGGAGAAGAAATTTAGAGGTGAGCTTCCACAAATACACAGTGCTGTTTTTCCAGCAGCAGTTGTCATATTGTAAGTACTGTTGATCCTTCCATATTGGGGCTTGCTCGATGTTTTACACTGTTTTCACACAGTAGATTGTACATCTGTGATGTGTACATGTCTACACAACGATCCTTCAGAATAAATGATAAATATTGCTACTTTTCTGTCTGAATGGGTTTATATAATTTTTTGTATCAATCATTGTAGTGGCCTATTGGTTAGGGTATTCTAGCTTAGCAAGAAAACTTGGTATAAACGCTGAAATTTGAGCTTCCCAGTATATTTCAAGCTTTTTGGTAGGTGCATCATTCAAGAGAGAAGCACTTTTTCACCACCACCACGGTGGTGAAAAAACCATACTCAAACATGGCACTTGCATTTGTACACTAATATGCACAGATGCTTGTAAACGTAAAAGTCAATAGTGGTAAAGCTAAAGTGGAGAAGCTGGAGCTTTTTATTATATGACACATCATAATGAGGTTCTGATTGTTCCCAGTATTTTTTAAATGCTTAGTTGAATGTTGTGCATCTCTTACATGCAGAATGTTGAAAGGAAAGCACAGTACGTCTTCTACGATGGACTGTGTGCTGACAATGCAGTGCGCTCTTCATCACAACCTGAAAGCAGCTGTTCCGGGCTCACGACCTCACTCAAAGGATCGCAGCAGTGGTGGACGCTACTCATAGGGTGCACCAAATATCTTGTACATTTTAGGGACATTCCTCTGATGGGAAAGGCTTCATCTCAAGCTATGTGTCCTATATACTTATTTATATTTTCAATATAAGTATCAGTTTGCCATCAGATCAACAGCAGTGTGTCTAGAAAACTGTGTACAATGCGTAATGTTACAGTTGTATGAAAAACTGGAGATGGCCTACATGTCGCCAGCTTAAAAGGTTGATCCACTAATGGGTCAATCCACGCCAAACATCCCAGCTATTTTAGCGACCATCTCAAATGTATTAAAAAAATTGTGATGATTTACAGCATTGAAAACAGTGAAACAGTAAAATAATTTCAAAAGAAAAAAATTTTCGGTCACGTAGTTGCCTTCTGAACTTACTGGAATATCGTTTCAGTGTGGTTTGTGGGAAGGTAGTTTAAAAGTACTGCTCATTGCTTCAATGCCAAAATTTGTCTACATGTTAAGTACAAGTTCATGTGTAAAGTGTTTGAAGCGCAGTAATATTACTGCAATTTCACTGGCACATACGCCTCCAAGACTAACAATGTGCTTGATACGACTGGTTGGTGCTATATGGTAGACAAAGAAAGTACTTAACAGCGCAAAGGACAAGAAGGGAAAGAAGAAACGGGAAGAGAGCCCTGAACAAACAATCAAAGTTTATTGCAAACCAACTGCAATATATAGAAAATAGAATCTGCGCATAACCACGCACCATAAGCAGAATCGCACATACATGCACCATACAGCCTACCTTATCAACAACCGGTCATGTAAATGGACCCAAGATAACTAACTTCACAGCAGTTAAGAAACATTGAGGGTACGCTAACACTGGAAGCACCAAGTTGTTGAATATAGAAAGCTTCACTAATCTCGTGCTCGCGCCGATTTTTATATCCCCCGTGATCAAACGCTTGTTGAGAATTGGCTGACAACAAGACTTATTACAATAGTCTGCCAAGTGGCTGGGAAGGAAACCTTTTAGAGAGTTAGCGTACCCCCTCAACCGATCATTCATGCATCGCCCTGTTTGGCCAATGTAACCATGCCCAAAAGTAAAAAAATATCTTGTAGAGAATCGCTAAAACACATTCAAGATGGCACGTAGCGTGTTTCTTAGTGCATTCTTCTTTCTTAGGTCCTTCGGTGTTGACCCTGTGACATAGCCCAGCGAGTTTATCGCGTGCGCAGAACATAACTCTTACACCTATTTTGCCAGTGACCTTCTTTAGCCTTTGGGAAACTTCGTGTATGTAGGGAATAACAGCCTTGCTAGAATGAGGCTTGTTGAGCTAGCTGTTGCTTTGTCTCTTATCAACCACTCTTAGTCACGTTAGAAGAGTCTCGGCAATGGAAGTTAGCTCGGGATTAGAAAAGCCTCCTTGTTGAAAGCAGTGAACTTGGAGCGAGAAACTGCACTCTATCTGGCGGTGACAAGAGCCAGTTAAAATTGCCTTTAGGCAGGAAAAAGCGATGCTTCACTTGACCAGCTTAGAATGGGCGGATGTAAAAAGGAGGTTCTTTCTTGAGAATGACTCGTACCGCCAACATACATGATGAACAAAAAAAAGCGATAAACAATTATATCGGGCCAGTTGGTAAGGATCCATCTTGCTAAGAAGCGCAGCCACTATAACAAAGAACACACAACACAAGCGCTTATAACTCAATAAACAATTGTATCGGGCCAGTTGGTAAGGATCCATCTTGCTAAGAAGCGCAGCCACTATAACAAAGAACACACAACACAAGCGCTTGTGTTGTGTGTTCTTTGTTATAGTGGCTGCGCTTCTTAGCAAGAAAAAAAAGCATTTCTGATTCTAGACATCGTAGCTTGTCGTCAGAAATAAACTCCGACGTTATTTCTAGTTTCTTCATTTCACACCCAAAAACGTCAAATATCTCATCGGTAGTTCGCCGAAGGTCAGATTGATCGATGCGGTAAAGCACTAAAAAGTCGTCAACGTAGTCGAACACTTTAACTGTACTCGTGTGATCAAAGTTAGCCATGCGACTTCTTTCATACCGCGCGAGTAAAAAGTCACAAAGAACCGGTGCTAAACTTGAGCCATTGCGCACATCTGCACCGGTGAAATATTTTACATTTTTTGGCGTGAAATGATGCAACAGAAATTAAAGTCGGAGTTCGATTCATGACGACAAGTTACGATGCCTTGACTTGGAAATGGTTTATTGGTTGACCGTGTATATTGGCGGTACGAACCTTTCTCAAGGAAAAGCCTTCTTTTTACGTCCACTAATTCTAAGCTAGTCAAGCGAAGCATCGCTTTTTCCTGCCTAAAGGCAATTCTAACTGACTCTTGTCACCGCCAGATAGAGTGCAGTTTCTCGTTCTAAGTTCACTGCCTTCAACAAGCAGGCTTTTCTAATCCCCTGCTAACTTCTATTGCCGAGACTCTCCTAAGGTCACTAAGATTGCCTGATGAGACACAAAGCAAAAGCTAACTCAACAAGCCTCATTCTAGCAAGGCTGTTATTCTCTACGTACACGAAGTTTCCCATAGGCTAAAGAAGGTCGCTGGAAAAATAGGTGTAAGAGTTGGGTTGTGCGCACGCGACAAGCTCGCTGGCCTATGTCACAGGGTCAACAGCGAAGGACCTGAGAAAGAAGCATGTACTAAAAAACACGCTATGCACCATGTTGAATGTGTTTTAGCTATTCTCTACAAGATATTATTTACCTGTGGACATCGGCCAAACAGGGCGATGCATGAATGATCGGTTGAGGGAGTACGCGAACTCTCTGAAAGGTTTCCTTCCCAGCCACTTGGTAGACCATTGTAATAAGTCTTGTTGACAGCCAATTTTTGACAAGTGTTTGATTATGGGGGATATAAAAATCGGCGCGAGCACGAGATTAGTGAAGCTTTCTATATTCAAGAACTTGGCGCTTCCCGTCTTAGCGCACCCTCAATTTTTTTAACTGCTGTGAAGTTAGTTATCTGGGGTCCCCTTATATGACCGGTTGTCGATAAGGTAGGCCGTATGGTGCATGTATGTGCAAATCCACTTATAATGCATGGTTATGCGCAGATTCTGTTTTCTGTATATTGCAGTTGGTTGGCAATAAGCTTTGGTTGTTTGTTCAGGGCTCTGTTCTCGTCTCATCTTTTCTTTCTTGTCATTTGTGCTGTTAAGCACTTTCTTCGTCTACTACGCCTACAAGAACTTAGCCAACATGTGTTATGATTGTCTGACTAATGAATACTAACTACACAAAAGGTATATTTTGAGGAAATAATATTATGAGACTTCTTAAGCTGCTAAACATTACGAGAAGAAATTACGAGTTTCGCAGAATCGTCATTTTCGTTTATATTGAGACCCGATTTGCACTGTGGAGTGGTCCAAATAAATATGACCTTCAAACCTGAATCAAAAGAAAAAAAAAAGGTATTTTCATGTGCCAATTGTTATCATTACATTTTTTTGTTTTAAGGAAGAAAATAAGTTTTGAACTTTCCCATTGATGAAAATAGGAAATTTCAAGGTGGCAGCTGTCGTATGACGAAATGGGAAGATAGGCATCAATAGGAATGCTAAAAAAATATTTTCTTCCTTAAAACAAAAAATTCAATGATAGTATATGAAAAGAAGTGTTCATTTGCTTTCAATTTATGTATAAAGGTAATTTTTAGTTAAGCCACCACATGGCGTAAATCGCATCTGAATATGATCAAAAATTACGATTTTGTAGAATTTATGATTTTTTCTCATAAAGCTTACCAGCTTGATAAGTCTCAAATATTTTTTTCTCATAATATACATTGCGTGGAGTAGGTATTCACTACACAGATATTCATACAAACTGCAGTATTGAAATAAAGAAATTGCAAACATAGCACATTTTGGATAAATTCTTAGAAGCATATGTGCCAGTATAGTTGCAATAATATTAGTGAGCTTCAAACACCTTACACAAGAACCTTTACTCAACATGTAGACCAAGTTTGGTATAGAACGTACTTTTAAAATAAATTTTTTTCACACACACCCAAACGACACCCCGGAAAGTTCCTACGGCACCCTTGCGACCAAACATTTTTTCTCTCCGAAATATCCTACCGTTTCACTGCTTTGAATACAGTTAATCAGCACAATATTTTTCGAATGCATTTGAGATGGTCGCCAAAACGGCTGGGCGTTTAGCATAAAATACCCCAACAGTGTGTCATGAACACAGAAAATGGTCCTATGCTTATTACGCCCTTTATTTACCAAAAAATATACTGAAAGTGCCTCTTCTGAGGCACTGTATAGTGCTGCTTTTTTCACAGTTCTAAGGGAACTAACTGCACATGCTATTGTTGTTTACATGTGCAGCAGTAGCATCAATATGTAGTAGAACTTGCTGTTGGGATAGTTGGTGCATGTTTGCATTAAATATTAGTCAATTTTGCGCCAAAATGCTGACCACACAAACGAAGAAAACACACTAACGGATTGGGCACTTATTTGCAATTGTTGATTTCTTGAGGAAATAGGCTGATATAAACCCACTTTTTGTCAACGCTTGTGTAACCTACTCGGGCCGTCCCTTACCTAATCACGCTATAGGACACATGATCGCTAGATACCGTGCTTCCAGCTCATACATGATGAGTGAAGTTTTGCTAACGTAATTGATACCCCTTTTCTTTTGTGAAAGCCCATCAAAATGGCTCTTGGTGTGAATCCACATGAAGTGACGTGCTCTTGAACGGGCACCGTCGTTATTCTTTGCCGTAAGGGCGTGTTCCCTCGCTCGATCATTGACGCAGCGCCTCGTCGTCTGGCTAACATGTGTCTTTCTGCACGATAGGGGTATTTTGTAAACCACTTCAGTGGCAGACTTCGTGAATGGCCACGCATGCTTCTTTCACAGCCTTTCAGCTGCTCAGCATGATTTTCAGCGATGCACCGGCGCAATTTTGCTAGTTTGTTAGGGGCACGAACACAATCAGTACTTCATGCCGGCTCGCCACCTTTTAAGGTTGTACGTATGAATATATAGTATATTATGAATATAAGGTACAAACAGCTGCTAGTGAGCACCCGTCCTGTTCATGTGTTTTCTTTGTGCGGTCGTGGTTTTGACGTGAAATTAACTATTCAATTCAGGAATTCATGTCTATTCACAGCACATGTTGGATACAATTTCCTAATTTTGCACAAAACCATGAAATGCCCAACCAGCCTCAATTATTTCTCAGTATTGTCAATTTTATCAAGAAACTTAAGATCCATTATTCAACTTAAGTTTGCGCATCACCATCCAATTGATTGATGTGTGCAGTTTAATGTCCTAAAGCCACCATTTGATTATGAGACGCTTTAGGGGAGGGCTCCAGAAATTTCGGCCACCTGGGGTTCTTGTGCACCCAAATCTAAGGAAATGGGCCTACAGAATTTCCGCCTGCATGAAAAATGCAGCTGAGTACTTTGGCGACTAAACCATCGAGGCGGGGTCATCATCATTCAATCTAATACAGATGTGCCAACCGTAATTATAACTTTTAATTGACTACATTCTAACCTCACAGCAAAAGAAAAGAGTAGAACGGTTTAAAAGAAGTTCTACCCCTCCCCTTTCTATGACGTCCATAACGCTTTTTAAGTTGCTTTTGCCAGAATACGCTTTCGCTTGGCTAAAGCCAAACGAAAGCGTATTCTTGGCTGCTCCACCTTGGCTGCTCCACCAATGATAGCTTGGCTGCTCCACCTCTGCTAGCTGTAAGTGGTTACTCTTTTACCCTGCTTTTGTGTGCCCATTTTATGTTCTTTGATGTTGCATTGTTTCAGGGGGACATATTATGTGATGCGCTTGATATTTTACATCTTTAAATCAATTATTCTGTGTGGTTAGTATCTAGTGACACTGTTAAGCTATTGTAATTTTGCCTATTGTTTTCACTCCTGTATTATTGTTTCCCCAGTATTCTGAATGTCTGAACACACAAGGGTTATATTGAAATGAAAATGCCATTTTAAGACTGTTTTGTCATTACATTCATTAGAATACCACTAGCCTTGCATAATATGCATAAGGCATGCCACAACACATGCAAACTGTTGCGTATCATTGTGGTAATTGTAGTATGCATTGATATATTATTTCAGTATATTGGAGAAACAAGGCATGCTGCATTGCACTACTCTTCCTGCTGTTCGTATGCTTCACTGCACTGTGCTTTTGTGCTGCATTGAAGCATGTTAAAATTAGTTCTTCATTTTTAAGTGCAAATAAAGGCTCTTTTGTTGTAGTTTGATATGCATGCATTGGTCGTTAGAGCTCCATGCCGTACCATTGACGTCTGATTTCCGGTCTTCTTTTGTAGCAAATGGCATTCTGCTTTGCACAATTGAAAAAGGCTTTGATTAAGGTACAATTTGTCTCTGAATCCTGTATGTTCTCTGTGCCTAATAAAATAAAGCTTGATTTCGTTTTGCACAATGGCATGACTTTGTGAACGTTGTGTTATGTGTGGCAGCTCATTTTGAGTGATGCCTTTGCATTAAGCTAGGATTACGTGTTATATGCCGTGCTTCATATATGCATCATAAAAGCTGTGCTAAGGCCAGGATTACCACACTGTGGCAGGAGCCACTACAATAGGACATCTGCACATGAAAGGTCTAGCTAAAGGGTAAGCTTTCACGTGCTTCCACAGGGGCTTACTGGAAAGGGGTAACTTTCGAATTATGGTATTTTTTGCATGGGTGTTGGGGCATTATTCAGCATGAACACCCCCACACCCTTTTTGCTGTTTTAGCAATTACACCCCTACACTACTTTTGTTTTTGAAGGGTGTTAGGGTGTCATAGCAATATTACACCCTCACGCCCTTAAGATTACTTGGGTACATTTGCTTTTACACCCTCACTCCCTTAAGGCCACTTGGGTGTACATTTGTCTTTCCACCCGAAAAAATGTTTGTGCCATAGGGTGTAAATTCGGAAATCCGCCCCACGATATAGGTGTAGCCCTGCTTGATACACCCATTTCGTGGGGTGTTTGGGGTGTGAGTTATAGACACTATAAAACACCTATATGGGTGTAATTTGGTTTACAGTGTAAGCAGTTACAGCCTTTTACATTAGCTACTTCAATTCATTTTCTAAACATACTTGTTTCTCCTGCTGTCAACTCTGCAGAATACAAAAGTATTGAAATTCGGTGACAAGGAAGAAAGAAAGAAACTTCGCTAAGTGCAGCACAATATCGCACTTTAATTTCGTTATCGTTAGACAACGTAACGCGTATTTCTTTTATCCTCTCTGTATAAGGGAGCTGCCTAAAACGTGCTCTACATCAGTTCACTACAGCGTACCAGCTGCGAAAGTCATGGTGGCGACAAGGAGAGAGGGGGTGGGGTGGGGATACCATAATGATTTCAGGGGAAAAACAGGAACACCCCAACTATACGTGCTGTGCTTGCTAATAGGCTAATTTTTTTTTTTTCATTTGTTTCTGATGCGCTTCACTCGTGCGGTGCTTCGCGCCAAATACTCGCATCACAGCCGATGCGAACAACTGAAAATTCTTTCCTTTCTCAAATCAACAACAGAAAATATAATTGCCAGAACCTAAAGAAACTCCCAGCGAAAGGCTTTCTTAAAGGAAACAATGCCGTATTTGCATAACAAGTTTTAGAACTCCAGAAAGCGAGGCGTCAAGCTTGAAAAGCAGCCGGTGTATAGAAGAGCCTATGAAACAAACAAAACGAGTTCGACAAAGAAAAAAGGCGGTGAAAGAAACCAAATAAAGGGATCAGCGAAAAAAAAAGTGCTACAGGCGACATGCGTTGAGCAGTTGATGTCATGCGCAGAATAGTAATGCGGGGAGGTGGAGTTCAATGAACGTGAAAAATGGGTTTCTGTTTTGGCGTACGAAAGTCGTCACGCTTACGTACAAAGAACTACAAGGTGTGGCCGTATTAACACCCATTGTAAAATCATGAGTTATTGTACACTCTTTTGCAATGTAGCCCCACCACGGTGGTCTAGTGGCTAAGGTACTCAACTGCTGACCCGCAGGTCGCGGGTTCGAATTCCGGCTACGGCGGCTGCATTTCCGATGGAGGCGGAAATGTTGTAGGCCCGTGTGCTCAGATTTGGGTGCACGTTAAAGAACCCCAGGTGGTCGAAATTTCGGGAGACCTCCACTACGGCGTCTCTCATAATCATATGGTGGTTTTGGGACGTTAAACCCGACATATCAATCAATCATCATCAATCAAACTCTTTTGCAATGTAGTCCTTTGCTTTACTAAATAAATGGCATACGTGAGATGTATATACAATTAAGAAAGCAAAATTAATGAAGGGGAGGTCACTTCCCTGATTCCGGGCACAATTTTGGTGGTCGAAACTCCTCGCTACGTCAGCCGTAGAATATTGTAGCGTATACCTAGTTGAACAAAAACAGGCAGCCTATAAATATATAGAAATCAAGAAAGTCCTTCGCTATTGTTCTTGCTTTATATCATCCTTGTATTTTGGAAACTCTTTTGGAACCACACTACTGTGAAGTTGTTTTGTTCTCATTTCTTTGATCTGTGGAACATGAATGCCTATTTTGGATCTCTTTGTCGGCCAAATACAGGACTACAAGCGCTACTTGAGTACACCGTAGTACTACAGTACTACGGTGTATTAAAGCATTGGAGTAAGCACAGAAAAGTGTTTTCAACAATGAAAAATGTTGTCTCGAATTTTTTTTCAGCTTCCACTGGCTGTTTTCCGTCCGTTTTTTTTTTTTTTTTCTAGAGATGAAGTTAACATACGTGGTTGGTGCAGAAATTACTTTGCACGGGCAATTTTGCGTTTTAGGTAGTCGAGCACCCCTAAATAATAGACGAGATTAGCGGCATACTTCGTAATTTTAAGAAACTGGCGATTTTTTTTTCCCCGTAAGGGCTCCGAATGGCAAAGCAATGAACACCTGCTAAGTATAGAATGCGTACGTAACATCAATCTACGTGACGATAGTTATAGCGCGAGAACAGAACGACGACACGGGGACAAGAAGGACACGAACGTTAATTTCCAACTCAGCTCGTGTCCTTCTTGTCTCTTTGCCGTCGTTCTGTTCTCACGCTATAACTATCGTCATGTCATACCAACTAGCCCAAACTGCCACACTTCTAAGCAATCTACAAAAACAAAATAGTAACCAGAGTGTGTAGCAGTGCGAGTATGTCTGGGCACCCAGTCACGAAATGAACTAATCTTGTTTTAAGATTGTAGTGCAAAGAGGAATGTAAACAAAGATAGCACCACATCTCGATTCTGTGATGGCTTTCCAATGTGCAGCTTTCTACACTTATGCCTACCGCAAAAAGTTTAATTATATTTGAGGCATTGTAACGCGGGTAATGACTCCGAAGGTTAACATCGCGCATGTTTCCTCATATGCTTGCTCTAATAAAATTTCCAAACGATATAGCATGGCATGTGATATACTGAATTCTTGATATGGCTAGAGAGATACTAGAAAAATAGTCACCTACCCAAGCACTCCGCACAAGTGGTTACCCACCGAAAGCTAAAACGTGCAGCCCCGGTGCTTAGCCATGGTTTCAACCCGACGTTGAACTGAAGCCTTTCGCAATTGTTGGTACGATTTCCAAGCTTCTTAACGAGGTTCTACACACGTTATCACTATGGTTTACCTCATTGTTCATTTCACATGCCGCACATTGTGTGTCATGGAGGAGCGTAGTGCGTTTCACAATTCGTTAATCATAGTGGTTGTTTCGAACCACAGGTGGTCACAAACGTCGCAGTCGAAGTCCAATGTGCTGCTGGAGAAACTCCCACGGAAAGCCGCCAGTTCGGCCAAGCGAACGCACTCCCGCAATCATCACGTTGACGCCACAAAGGTGTTACAAGCGTTTGACATTGCGAGCAAACTCGGCAGCGTGGTTTGCAGGATCCGCCCGCCACCACCGCTTGCCCTCCCGTTCACGATTTATCGCGGCTTGGAAGGCGGCCGGATCAACGGTACGCAGTTGGGGCTGGTGCTCGGCCTCCAGGCCTGTTTTTGTGCCCGGGCTGCCCCATCGGCTCGGCAAATGTGAGCTCTCTTACGTTTTCCCTTTCAGCGCTCTTCCGTGGCGTACCCATGTGGAAGGTTGCAGAAGAAGCTGATGATCTTGGTGGTAGTGTTCAGAGAAAGAATAAGACTCTTATTTGTGCATTCCTTGAGGGAGCATGGCACAAACTATGGAAACTGATGCACGCGCGCGCGCTCGGCGCCATGGCTGCGACGGGATGGACGATGGCGACGACGGCACTCACAACGAAGCCAACGGCAAACGACGTCACGAACGACGCAACCGATAACACAGCCAATGGAGACCACTCGTGACATCACTGCCGGACGGGTTTTCGTTCGCCATATACAGCTTTCGCTATATATTTAATGTTTCTGAGCCCTTACAAGATATTTGTACAGGGTCGTTCTACGGCTATCCGCTAACACAAGCGTGAAAAGGCAGCGAACTGCTGGCAGGGAAACGAGGCAAGGAATAGCACACCTTTATCCCTTGAGATATTCCGTGGGGCCAACAAACACTTCCACTCAATATACACGTGATACCTCCCCGCGGGCTTTTACATGACGGCACTGCTCGTGAGAAATAATAAACATGGATATTAAAACTGAAATGAAGCATATCAAAAGGAAACGTTAAATAATGCAAAAAAAACGCCACCTAAGCCATAAAATTTTAACCACTTTTTCTTATGACGAATAGAAATGAGTCGTCGAAGTTCGTCTTCACTACTTCTGTAGCATTTGCAAAATAATTAAGAAAAAATAGAGCAGATACTACTGAGTAACGCAAGGCGATGTCCCAGGTCAGCTGGTGAACACCGGCTCACTTGGCTAAACTTTTACCCCCTCACTTCTCCTTTCCCACTTGATATACCATACTATGCATGGCTGTGCTTGCTCTCGCAAAAAAATTTTTGCCAAAAATTTGTCTCCTTATTCATCTCTCTCTCTCTCTCTCTCTCTCTCTCTCTCTCTCTCTCTCTCTATGTGCACGTTCTCTCCGCTAAAAGAGTTGTTGCATTCCACGCCGGAGAAAAAATTAGTGCACGTGCTCTGAGAGTGAAGCAGATCGAAGACCAGCGCTGAAAAAGACAGCACGTTTTGGTTCATGATGATGATAGTTTCCTCTCAACGAAAACGAGGCCAGCCTCAATAACGCTGTGAAAGAAAAACTACTGTATAGATATACGAAGAGAAAAGCAGCAATGTTCACTGGCATGACATACACTACTCGGAAGTCGCACATAACCTTTTTTTTTCCTTGACTACACTGCTGCGGTCCCCGATGCCTCAACTGCCGGCTCTCCCAAGAGACTGCGGGTATAACAGTCTTGGAAGAAGCGTGGGAGTTTCCTCGTAGATCGCTTAAGGTACCTCGCTGTCCCCTACACTTATGGCGACAATCAAGCCTTGTCCACGCTGGTTCCCTAGTGAACATTGCTGGCGGCAGGCAATAGAAAGCATTCCTCCTTGTTTGACTGTCCGAGTCTTTCCCGACTGGACCATCGTAAAAAGTTTTTTACGGCTGCTTCACTGTTTGTCATGTGCTACGAGTTCTTTCTCGTTCTCAAGTGTTCTACTTTTTTCAACTATTTTCTTCAATATAACACGCGTAAGAAGAACAAGAAATCTTCCCCCCCCCTTTTTTTTTGTTTTCTTGCACTCCGCCCAATCTATTGTTTTTTCTATAAAACTTTGATCATTCTGCTGTACACAAAGCGCCTTTGTGTTCTATCCGTGTGCTTGTAGCAGCCATTACCACTGCTTGGCAGCTGCGGCTGCGAGATTTTCGTAGCAGCTTATGAGAACGGGGTGAGGAATTCATATGAGAAAACTTGCCTCGATCACATGATTGTTGTTTTGTACATCACATTCAATACGCGAGCTTTTTTGCGGGCGGAAGACTCAACTTACATGACTACATCAGCACACACCTTTGCAACTTGGCCTCGTTTTCGAGCGCAACACAGGTCAATGATTTGCTTTGCCCTCAGACAGCGAATTTCCTCCCTGCGCGCCTTTCACTATTATCAGCAGCCCCAGTTGATCAGCATAAAATGCTTCAACATTATGTCCCGCATTGCCTGAATTTTTCTTTCGTTAATTAACACTTGTATAACAAAATAGGATTTTCTAATTAATGCACTGATAATTAGAGTATGTAAAATTGGGTTTTGTTATTATTCGAAAGTTAGTGTGTAACAAGTAAAATAGATGAACAAATGGCTTCATATTTTTACTAAACGCTTGTCTGTTCTTGCACTCAATAAAAAGATTGATTGATGATATATGGGGTTTAACGTCCCAAAACCACCATATGATTATGAGAGACGCCGTAGTGGATGGGTCCGGAAATTTTGTCCACCTGGGGTTCTTTAACGTGCACCCAAATCTGAGCACACAGGCCTACAACATTTCCGCCTTCATCGGAAATGCAGCCGCCGCAGCCAGGATTCGAACTCGCGATCTGCGGGTCAGCAGCCGAGTACCTTAGCCTCTAGACCACCGCGGCGGGGCACTCAATAAAAAGTGTGTACAACGCGTGCTTGAAGGCGATAGCATCATTACGGCCCGTTTGGCTGAGCAGTTCCTTTTTCTAGATACGATACTTCCAACCTTCAAGGGAAATCGAGATTACCTTATAGATAAGTCAAAAGTTGCAAAGAATGAAGTCGCGGAACCACCGTCATTTTTTTTCTTTTGATAAGGTGTCCTATCTACAAGAAAGCTGTAGTTTCCTTGCGTTGGTCTTGTTTTTAGATAGCATAGAACAAGAAAATGTCAGGAGACGCAATTTTTCTTGTTCTATGCTATCTAAGAAAATGTCAGGAGACGCAACTGCCGAATGTGCTGTGTTTCTCTCTTCCCTCTCTGCTCACTATCTTTAATCTCCCTTTTCCTCTCCCATGCACAGGGTAGCAAACCGGCTGCCTATAGGCTGGTTGAGCTCCCTGCCGTTCTTTTCCCCCTATTTTCCTTCCTTCCAGGAGACGCAAGAAACAAAAGTGCTTTCTTTCTTCGCCCCCCCCTCCCCCATAACAGATGAGAATATTCTTTAGAAGCGTGAATCTGCTCCAAACAAAAAGGAAAGAAACAGCAAAAGTAAGAAAATAGCGCCAGTCGCGTGAGAGTCGCTCCGTAGTGGCACGGCAGCTCGATCTCCCCTCTGGTGGGGGAGATCGAGCGGCCGTGGTAGTGGTCCTGGGCAACACCGTTCTCGATAAAGGAAAGCGATTGATCATCGCGCTCCGCCCCGAACGAAGTGTTGCGCTTACACGGTATCTTGACTCTTCGTTCGACATCCACCGATATTGTGGCGAACGTGAACGAAACGTGTGTGTGCGTGCATGCGCGAACGTGTCATCATAACTAAGGAGGCTCGCCCACTTACCATTACTTCCGAAGTGGTTACAATTCTGGTCATATAAGCACCCTCGTTGCGAGCAGCATGAACATGCACCAAGATGAGGCTCGACATAGTCGCTTCCACTACAGATACCCGAGAGAGGAGCAACTTCGATGCAAGCCAATGAGGTTCTGCTGTGCCATTCTGTCGAGTCTTATAAGGCGACGCCCACGAATGGTTAGTTTCTTTTTCTTCATGCTCGGGCCTGTCAATGCCCTGGCACCGTTTCTATGTCTCACGTGACTTCTCGCAGTTTTTTTTTGTAGGAGTTTGCTAGTGATCAGAGGGGAAAAAGGGACAAGTGTATGCCTTCATGAACTTTCCTCTGGAAACAGACATTCGGTACAAAGGAATACGACCAATGGACTTAACCGAAAGGAATCTACAGTGACACAGCTGGTTGGTAGAGATGCCCATTTCGTTCCCCGCTTACTCAGACTTGTGCTATCACGGATAATCTTCGCTTATCACGCTAGATGAAGCTGCTTCTGTAATGAGTGAGCCTTTTCACGTTCTTGTGTTTCAGTGGATGCGGACTTCTGTTCTATTTTTATTTAGAGCAGCATTTTTTACACGCCGTCAGCTGTTCAGAAGGTCATAACATTTAGGTACCATATATAATATTGAAGACACTGATGTCAATAATATCCGCCGAGTAACACAAGATGTGCAATAAATTGAAGCGCAAACTGCACCGAGCTCTTGTTTTACTTGACATTAAACGCTGTACAACAAAATAAACAATATATAAATGCTCCAAATGCCATTTCGGCTATTATGACGACGACCTTGCAATGTGCATACTTCTAATTACTCGAAGTCGGCGTTGAAAGCCTAACGATGACACCGAAAAGTGTGTCAGGGGAGGCAAAGAGTTTATTTTTCAAGAATCCGGATGAGAACAGCTTTGCAAGTAACGTGTGCTACACTATCCTTCTCTGCTATACAATTGTTTTAGTGAAAATTCCTTATCTTTGCAAGCGTGTGAAAAAGGATAACTCAAAACAAAATAAGATGACGGTTCTACCTCAAATATTTCTATTCTTTTTGCGCTTTACCAATATGAGCCAATCATTGACAATGAATGATAAAAAAAGATTAAAAGCGACATAAATTAACAATTGCGTCATACACTAAGTCAATGGGGAGTGGAAAGCAGAAGTATAAAGAACTTTGTTACATTATAAGCCACTAAAGTTAAGACCTGTGCGCAGTATAACACCTTAAGAAACTGCAAACAAACATTCCTATTCTGTAATTGCAACCCATGGATAATCATGGGTATCGCACCATTCAGTAACAATTCAACCAATCTCCTGCTGGTGCTTTTTTATACTTTAATTTATCCATACATCACCAGCAGTCCCGGAAAATGATAGGCTGGTAAAGTGACGATCTTGAAAAACACCCACTGAGGCCATGGTTGCCCCAGTAACTCTTTAGGAAACATCTCGTGGCCACACCCGAGAGTGCGGTGTGCAGAGAGCAGCGCGCTAATAGCGTCCTGGCGTTGATTCAATAAATGGCCAGAATATAATTAGTGATGTCCTCCGAGACGTTCGTGAACAAACCAAGCGGATAGACGTTTTCCACGGCCCCTGTGGGTCGGCCTAGACGAAGAGTTGCAGCGTTGCTCGAGAAGCTGAGCAAACCACGTGAGTGGTTTGTTCTTGCGCTACTTAGCCAATTCATTTCTAGGTTTCTATGTGCCACGATATTTTTACCTTGCTTAACAGGTGGTCGGCCAGAAAGGAAAAAAGCTTGGGCATTCATTCTAGTTAAACGCACTGAAAAAAAAAAGTCTGCAAGTGTCGTGAGATACGCTTCGAAATTGCTAGCAAAGCCTACGAATGTCGTGTTTTGCCCCCGTCAAAATGTTTCCACCATTACCGGTGAGTGAACCACTGCCGTCAGCCTAAGTACAACACTTTAGCCACTTAGCTATAAGGGTGCAGGGTCATTTCTAAGGTATGTTTTCATCGTATGCTGTTGTCACCGCATGGCGTAACGCGGACAACACCGCACATACCGTAGCCCATACAGTTTCCTAAATATACACTAGAAAGAACTCTGGCGCCAGTGTCTATGGGGGTTGCAACGCATGGCGCTCCAGCAAGCATGAAAATTATGGGTAGTACACGGATTTGCCTAGTCTTCGTACTTTACGTTCCTTCCGGCTTCGCGTGACTTCAAGCTGCTTTGTCATGAAATAACAATCGGCAAAAGTTATCCAGATACGTTTCACAACTTTCACCTTTTAGGATCATCATTTCAAATCGGGTGCCGGAGTAAAAAATAGTTCGTTCTTTCCTTCGAAACAAAACGAAACCAAAACACAGCAATAAACGAAGCCACAAGTACGGTTTGCTGCCTGCAAGTGCGATGACTAGAAAAATTTATCTCATACCACTAATTCCCATGGTCGCTGAACGATGGCAGCGCCACAGTTCCCTCTAGGTAATTTTAGGAAACTCTGTGGCACAGCTATTTTAGCGTGAGTTGGCACCGTAAAGAATCCCTCTTCCTCTTGTTCTTCGAGTGCCTTGAGGATAACATTAAGTGCAGAGCACCTCGGGGGCCCGGAATGCCGTATGCAACCGTCGCTTGGAGCAACGTGAACCAAACTACGAATAAAAATTGAAAAACTAGTGAGAAATAAAAAAGGAGGTAAATAAGAGTGAGACGACTTGAAAGTCAGGGTTTTGATGGAGTTCGGTTGAATACATCGAGGACAGCACCACTACTCGTCCGAAGGTATTCACAAGAGAGGACGGGCGTAGTCCTCCCTGCGAAGCAGCGTTCTCCCAAAGAACTTCTCGTCCCTTCGAGCCAAACTCCTTCTCGTGGTTCCCTCAGCGGTGAGACAAGCCCTTCAATCCTTGCACGACGATTCTATTGCTGGACACCTTGGTGCTTTCCGCACACTGGAAAGAATATAGAAAAAGTACTACTGGCCGCACCTTGCCCCCGAAGTCGCTCGTTATGTCAGGACATGCCAAGACTTCCAGGGATGCTAGGCACCACCGTCTAGACCAGCAGGCTTTCTTCATTCGACCAACCCACCTCACCTAATAATGCTGCAAATTGGTATGAATCTACTGGATCCGTTTCCTAAGTCGACTAGCGGGAATAAATGGATCGTCGTAGTTATACCGACTGCCTCAACTCGCTACACAGGAGCCTTACCTAGAGGCATTGCCGCCGAGGTAGCGAAGTTCTATGTTGACGACATTGTTGTGCGTCATGGCGCCTCAGAGGATCTCGTTACCGACAGAAGTACGTCCTCTACTGCGGAGCTAATCCAGACAACTTTTGAGATACAGCCAAACAAGCCACCACCAGACCACCCGCAAACTAATGGCCTCACCGAGCGTCTGAACGAGACTATGGCCGACATACCGCGAATGTTCATCGACGTCCACCGCAAGGTCTGGGATGCCAACATTTCGTATACGTGACTCTCGCATACACGGCATCAGTGCAGGAAATGACACAGCTGTCGCCGTACAACTTGTGCTCTGGAAGGAGCCCGGCACCGACACCCGGCACAGTGCTGCTATAGCTATCACTGATTCAGACATTCTCAGCGTCGCCACTTATTTGAAACGTGCCGAAAAAGCTCGACAGCTTGCCCGCCTGCATGTCTATCAAGAACCAGCAAAGAATCGACAGCCGTTACTATAATCTTCCGGGACACCACACGGAGTATACCAGACCGGTAAGCATGTGCGAGTATGCACACCGATACGCCGGTGTGGACGCATACTATAAACCTCTGCGACGATACTTCAGACGGTATAGGGTAGTTCTCGTGTATACTCGAGCACTTTACTACAAGGTTGTCACCGATGGCATCATGAACTCTCACCCCCATATTCACAAGCATTCCTCGACTCGACTTTCATCCTTCACTCGACACAGCACTGCGCCGCTGCTCAGCTGAAAATGACGCTGCGCTACTCAAGAACAGCAGCAACTTATCACTGATAAGCAGTGACTTGCCCTGCCTAGAGATGGCGCTCCCATTGGCTTTCTCAAGTGAAGGTGAAGCATTGAGTTAAGGAGTGTTCTAGAATACGGGGGTCAAACTCCGGGCACATACTGAGGTAGTGCACGCATTATAAGGAACCTGCGGATTCAAGTTCTTTAATCGTTTTTATTGTCGTTATTTAGTGTTGCATCTATTTTTGTTCCATATTTTGTTTTAAGCATCGGGGTGATGTTTTTTTCAGAGGAGGGCTTTGCCACACCCGTTTATTGCTTTAATTTTGCTAGATTCGGTTTACGCCCCCAAAGACTGAGAGCAATGCTCGGCGCAGACTGCGCCTCAGTGTTCGAGTAGCTCCAGGATTGTAGTAGATCATATGTTAATATTGCACGGAAGACGCGAACACTGAAGCTCATTCCACAGCTTGTGCGACCACTGCTGATTAGGCTAGGAAGTTCGATGCATGAGGTATCAAAGACGGCGCGTCCCAACGAAGATCAGTTTATCGACGGCCGATGCTCTGTTCACTGATATCAGCGCACAGTGGGCATTACTTCCTGCAATCTATTTTTTTTATTTCAGGCCACACGTTGGTCAAATAAAAAGTTTCTTCTTCGACACGTCGATTGCTGCCTTCATCAACGTCACGAACACGTGACCATATTGAGAACATATTGTCACTGTGCATCATAATGAAGATTACCACTTTGAATTTATATAGAATTGACAGTCCTTTATTTGTAGCACTGGTGTTTTTAAAGGTGCTTAGTGGGGAAAACAGCCATTTGTATCGATATGACACATGTGTTCAAAAACCTGCCCCCACAAAACCTTCAGCTGAATCCTAAGAAGTTTCAAAATTTAGGTGGCACTCATTTCTTTCGCGGCAATTTTATGCTCCCAAAATTTTCGATTGACAACTAGTAGATCTCACAGTGCTGCGTCAGCCGATTTGGTGCCAAGAGAACATGCTACTGAAGATGCTACAAAAACGCGGAGTGGAGGAGAGTTTGAGCCTTTCGCAGTACAACGAATCCAAATCGGTGCGTCAAAATTCAACAAGAAACTACGTGCGGTTACTGTTTTGCCGTGATTGCTTTGAAAATTCTCTAAAACACGACTGCCGTGTTTCGATTTTTTTTTCTACTTCAACTCTGGCTGCACAAGTTCACAAAGTAAACAGCGACGAAATTTTATAGCCCCACAAACACGCACTGAAGCCCTTGATTCCACGTATTCAACAGGCAGCAGAGGGACTGCCATCAGCGAAGCTGCTCATTTATGTCAGTGCGCTCTTCTCCGACATTGAACACTCGGGCCAAATGAATGTCCACTCATAGAACAAAGTCAAACGCTTGCGCTTACCTGTGGTCTTTAAATATCTGGAAAACCTTGAGCAAAAGGGAACACTTTGCACAACATCATAGCAGCACAAGACGTGCAGCAGTCCTCCTTCTAGCTATGCCCACGATGATCGCCTGATGCTTGACTAACCCGATTCTCGGCAGATTCTGTTGGCTTCGTCAAGCTTTCCCATGTTAGCCTTGCCATCTTCATGCTTGGCAGCGTGACACGACCACTGAAGCATATGACTGCACGCAATCTGACCTGTGATAACGCTAAGCGAGTGGCAAGGGTGACTGAAAGCAAGCTTGACGGACGTTCGGCGTCATCCCTTTGAAGCACTGCGCCTGATTTATAATTTACAAAAAATAAAGATAAAAAACACAACGGGAAGCTTTTCACCTTTTACTAAAATTCCTTTATTTCCTTAAAGTTCAGAGGGGCAGCAAATACGAACATCAACAGCTGTTTCATTTGTTTTACCAGACTTTAGAGGACGCCTGGCAACCGCTAAGATCGCGCATTGTCCTTTAAACTGAAACTAGTACTCAGCTTCCGCAGTCTGGCTTGACTGGTAAATAAAAACTACGTAAAACAATAACGGTGTTCGCAGGGCAATGAAAATCTTGAAAAGCCAGCACGGTGACAATTAAAAGCTACACGTCCCCCATAAAGCAATATTTTGTTCTTTTCATTTGGTGAAATTCGTGGTAAAAACGGCGTCGCAGACTTGTCGACATTTTTAAATCAGTTTATGCACAAAAACTAAAAAGTTGGCAGATCCTACATCTTTTGGCAATAGGTTTCATGCGGAGCAGTCAGCGAGTAATTTTTCCCATGCTGCATTTTTTTTTAGTTAAGCATTACGAGATGGATCGAAATTGTTTAATGTGACCGCGTTAAAGAGTTTGTTTCGCAGAAACTTGGGCGTCGACGTCAATAGTTGCGTCAATAGATAAATTATCATCTAAGGCCTGGCCGGAAAATCGAGAAAGATGTACATAGAATAAATAATAAAAAAATCTCGGTTCGGAGTGAGCACCGAACCCGGATCGTTTGCGTGGCAAGCAGGTGTTCTACCACACAGCCATGCACCTGCTTGTGAATGCAGTCAAAATAAGTTCCTGTGCTTGGAACTGCAGTGGAAGTAACGTGCATGCTTCACAAACACACGTGTCCTGTGTACACATGCTTCGCGATACATGTCATTGCTGTAACAACGAGTGGTACGAGCACCCAATACCATCGGGCGTTAAAACACGTGTTTATCACAATGACTTCATAGTTTAAAGTCAGTCACCCACTACAAAAGGCTCACACGTGACTGCGCCTATTCCCTTAAGGTCGCGTAGTGGGTGCGTAGCAAGTTCGAAATAACTTCATGCACCAAGTGGTTGAAGTACGCACTAGGGACAGGATGTGGCTATTAAGGATTCCCCAATTAAGGATCCCCTCGATGATCCCCCAATTTTTTGTGCGTGTGGACTTACCAGGAACGCCGACTACGCTGGCGTTCAAAGGGTCAGACGTGACGCCAGCACCCACATCACAGCACAGACGTCATCATTATTCAAACTATATGCGCTTTATGGTGCGATCATGTGAAACCATATGAGACCATTGGTTGGCGTATTCACCTCGAGTCGAGCAACAGTTGTACATAAGCTTGCTGAATCACATAGCTAGCTGAGTCATACGATTTCAAATGCAATCTATATTAGACTGTTATAGAAAAGCAGCTAACATTCGGACCCCATTTGTCGTTAACCCGACAGGAGGCTTGCATTGTTTGACACAGCGATGAATTGGGCTAGTTGGCGGGGGTTCATGCTCTCTTGTTGCGCTCCGGATGACAAGACGAGGACGATACAGAGACTACGGGAGAGGTAGTCTGCAAATTTTACACTTCGCAACCGGTAAACAAGCCAGTTGTGAGTTTGCGCACAGCATATATTATGTTTCTCGTCATACACAGCAGAATAAGAAAGCATGAAAGGCCTGCATCATGAAAGCACACATAATAATTATTGTGGTTAAAACGAAGTAAACGTGTAATGTTTGTTGCACTGGTATAAAATTAGATACCAGCAGTGCAGCCACAAGAGACGTTGCGCACACATTACACCTACATATGGTGTTCTACCAAAGCAGTTTCAAGGCCTGGGGTGGCTCTGTGGTAGTATATTTGACTGCCACGCACAATGCTGGTGTTATATTCCCGCAGAGATCTTCAGTTTTGGGGGCGAAACTCCGTAGGGTAGAGCAATGTCCCCTGTCCGTCGACATGACACGCTTGGCACACGCCACTCTAGAGTGGGTATGTGCCAGAGTGGATGCGAGATGGGAGATGGCGGTATTGGAGTGTTCACTAGATGGACGCACGGACAGACGGCCAGACAGACTAGCAGACGGACGGACGAATGGACGCACGTGCGTATAAGGACGAATGGATGGATGGACGAATGAACGGACGGACAGACGGATGGACATGCTCACGGACAGATGGAGGGACGCATGGCCAGACGCGCAGACGGTCGCGTGGACGGACGCAAGCAAGAATGAATGGCACGGACAGGCTGAAAGCCGCTTCACCCGACTCATCATTTGCTCCGTAGATATGCTGTGATTTCTTTTTATTCTTTGCATTCGTCGCGTCAAGTATGCTGATGTCGGTTTTTCTTAACGCTCTGTCATTCAAGTTACCCATAGCCTGTTCTCGCCGTTTCTTTGTAGATATGAACTACCCATTCCCTGCGATGCGTACCCGCAGACTTATGGTCCTTGGTGCATAAATATGCGCCAACTGTTTCTGGAGGAAATGGTTTCGCGACGCACGTAACAAGCTTTTTACGTTATTATGGCATGACCAGACATTCTTATTCGCAAAACCTTCTTACCAATTTTGGTCTCCGCCAAGTTACGATGGGCGATCCCGGGAACATCTGCAGGCGTATGTGGCTGAAATGTAGATAGCAACGCTGCAAACTGCCTTAGTTTTCGCTAAATGCTTCGCATATAAGAACACAAAGTGAGATAAACTGTGCTTACATCTGATGAATCGAGCAGTTCTCTACTTCCCAGGACCACAATATTCTTGCAAAAATGAAACACAAAAAAACTGCGTCCTCTAATATAAAGTTACGAAGACAAGGACCAAATGAAATAACGTTCTAGGGCACAATATCTTGCTTTTCTTTTTAGTATTGACAAGCCATCTGGTACACAGCAGAGAAATAAGCTCACTGTGAGGGTCATCACGACGTGACTGAGAGCTGCAAACTTTTGATGCACAGAAAAAAAAAACAAAATGCACAAGATAATGGGTGGACACAGATGACAAGTAGTAAAATGAAGAAGTGCAACCAAAGAATAAATTTGCAAGGAAGCAGCCAGAAGTCTGACTGCAGGCCTTAGACTCTCCTTTTTGTGTTCACGCCTCTGGGGTCTCGTTCGTTCCTGTGATGTCGTGACACGCATTCCCGAGAAGGACGCAGTACGCGTGGTTCGAGGCTAGTGATCAGAAGTGTTCAGTGCTTCGGTGTCACGCGCTCTATTTTTGCCCAGCATGATGCGTCATCAAGCTGACAGCCGGGACATACATTAAGAGCATACAGCAAGAGCATATATCTAGTGCATTAGGAGCAGCATCACAAGCATTAAGGGCATACATTAAGAGCATATATCAAGTGCATTAGAAGCAGCATCACAAGCACTAAAAGCACACACTGAGAACGTACATCAAGCTGACTGTCGCAGTATACATTCGAATTTGAGTTTGTTGGTACGGTGTCACTGCACGAAACCGCGGAAACACACGCGACAATAAAGACAGACAGCGTCTAGTCCTTTTGCCTTTCTTTTCCAGTGTCCTTGCAATGTTTCTTGCAATGACGGACATACATTCTTTCATGTCGTCCATGCTGTGGCTGCAGCCTTGTTACAGAGTGTGGAAGGGAAGGCTGGCTCTCGTAAGGGTTGCAAGATCAAGCGCTTCCTCTTCGTTCAGAAATCACCTCACTCCGCCATCTTACGGCCATTTTAAGAATGTTTCTTTTTACTAGCTTACATCATTGGGCAGTCGTCACTCGTAAGAGAGCGAAACTTGGGACTAAATCTTCTCGCACTTTTCAATAATGCACCCACGCACGCACGCAGGCACACATACGCACATTAACGCACGCACACATACGCACGCACACACGCACATTAGAAAAGACCAGTTTTACAGTACGGTGCACATGAAGCGTCCTGAACATCTAATATAAAAAGCTTCGCATTCACACGTGAATACAAATCGGGCTTAAATACCATTGATTACGTCCCTCAATGCGGGAATGATTTATTTCAATAAGTTTTAAAAGCCCGCTTGGGGCACTGAGAACAATTCGTCTGGAGCCACGCGAAAACAGAAACTTTTTTTTTTTCAGTGACATCACATTGCAGGCGGAGGAATAATCTTCGTGAGTGGATTCACAAATGTCAGCGCGTGCTCGCGTGCCTGATCGAAAATTCGACGTGCCAGGCGCCGTTTTTTCGCGCCGATATGCACCATTAGGCTAGGCCACCACATATTACATTTAGCTCTACGGCTTCGCGTGCCCGGTTCGCTTCTTCTTTGGAACTACGCCAGCCGCAACTCCGTCCTGTCCTAAGAGAGATAAAAATTGGAACTATGAATAAAAGAAAAAAAGTTAAAATGCCGATACTTGCATTCGATGGTGCACATTTGCTCGCTAGAAATAGAGCCAGACTGCTTTGCGTATAAGACGGCCTCAACTCGAAGGTAAGCCTTCTCGCGACGAAAACTCATGAAGTGTGAATGAAATCCCAGACGGAATCCATCTGCCAGTGCTACGAAATATGATACTCCTTTCCTCTTTATGAACCTCTCCTTTCCGTCACGGCCAAGAAAATCCAACTGTGGGCATTTGTTGAAAGCCCACTAAGCACATTTCTTCCGTTTCATCTGTCCTACTGGTGAGGACATTCTCTTATAAATCATAGTTTTGGATGATGTGGAGTTAGAACTTGAGAGATACATGAAAAAGAAACATCCGGAAATTTTAATGGGCCTTAAAAGACGTAAAATCGTATTCCCCCGTAACTTTCCTGTTTTATGCTTCAAGTATATGGTGATATTTTGTTCGTGACTGTAATGATGTTCAAGAATCAGCTAATACGTAAATTATGCTCAAGTGGGTCATTATTTGAATTCACCGCAATGTGTCTTTCTTTTTCAAAGTTCATGTTCTTTTTTTAAATATCTGTATACGAAAGAGAGACGTAGAGATATATATACAAGGCGCAGCTCAATTGTGAGAGGAATATAATCCCCACACTTCCAGAAATAATTCAAGATCGAGGCCAAGAATAATGTTGACTCAAAGGATAGAACGTTTTCGTTATAAGTAACTGTTCGTTTTAACTAGAAAAGGATGAACGAGAAATGGCACACGAGCGTGACAGTATACCCTTCTTACTCGGTCCCTTGTGAGGATATATGAGGACTCAAAGGTGACAGCTGTGTTCTCCCTCTCAGCCACTTCCGTTGGTCTCTCCGCTGCACTCCTCCCCCAAGTGAAGCAGGAGACGAATACGAAGAGGATCTATAGAGCATGCCGGTTCATCATAACGATAATTTATGTTTCTAAAGGAATAATTACGGCCAGCTTAAGCAAGTTCTTTGCTAAAAAAGGAAAAAAAACAAACGGACCCTCCCATTCACTTCTCATGTATATCTTTTCTACCTGCAAAAAAGAAATGGGTCTCGTTACATAACGCCCATCGTGAACCAAAAGAGATCGATAGGCGGAACATGTTCAATTTGTACAATCACTAGCAGATATACGAAACATAGTGAAACTATCCCAGGTCATAATATCGTGATACTAAGCCTGATAGCTCTGCAAAATAAAACTCGGAAAATGTTCCAGAGATTCACGTAGTTCACGTAGCTGTTTCGCAAATTAATCGGAGCACTAAATATAAACCAAACTAGGAGTAAGACCCCTAATAAGCAATCCCAGAAAAGTATACAAACATGAAGACCTTCTACAGACGACACCGAGGTGGTAGTTTTACATCCCAACCAACGTTACACTTACCTTCACTCCGCGTTGCTGTATTTGCACCGAAGGAGTTAGCGTGAGATAATAATTAGCCAAGTAACCATGGTGAAAGCAACAATATAGTAACTATCCGAGCTCCTGTATCGTGTCGGCTGCGCGTGGTAAATAGCAACGCACTTACGGGTTAATTTGTCTCACCATAATTACCAAGACGCTTATCCCCTAAGTTACAGTTCGCAGCGAAACGCTACCACTTTCAGCGGGCAGACGTGAATTATGACCTAGTATGTTATAGGCACGCCGCCTGTATTGTACGGACTTCCTTGCGTGCACAAGAAAAACGAAGAAGTACAATGAAATACGTGTCTAATTTGTGCTCCCCGGATGAACAGCGTGACTTGTATAGTTTGACAGACTCAACTACCCTTTATGAACTGGCTGGAACAAGCAAAGTCAGGCTCGCCTAATGCCGAGACCGTTTAGACACGACGAAAAATGTTACAATGGGCTTTTTTTTTTTTAGAAAGGGAAACTCCACAGAAATCAGTTTGATGTAAGCGAATGAACTAGTGCTTCTAGACAGCTTTTGGCCTTGCTAACCCAGATCATGAGGGTGGGTATTCGTTTCAGGGGAGATATTAGGCGACGTTTGCTGTTTGGCTACATGCAATTTCGTTGGATACATCTTGTAACAATGCAGCTCCGTTTACAGGTATACGCAATGCCTGTTACACGAGTGACGAAGGTTCTCTTCTTCTGGCTCTGGACTAAACATAAATGGACAAAGAACACTCTGTACACATATACCCACCCCCACGGGTTCCCATCTTAAGGTTGTTTATGAAAATATGACAGTACACGCACATTTTCGCTCATAAGTCGTACTAGCTGTTTTAATTATGACTACTTTTTTTATAGGGACAACAAAACTGGAGGCATTAATTCAATACAAAACGCGAAAAATGCCTTTCATAGTTAAGCAGTTGAATCAATAACATGTGTGTGCATCAAGCAACGGACCTGCTACCATTACAAATTCAAGTATCCACACGTTCACTTGTGCATAAAACTATCGAATGCACCTAGTGTAAGCACGTTTTCAAAAAGCTTCAGCTCACCGCTTCATTTTCAAAATGTAAGACGAAAGAAGTAATGCAATCACTCATACACCTCGTGCAACAAGTTTAGGATGTTGTATATTACAGTCTCACCAAATTTTTGGCTTCTTCTGAAGAAAGTTTCTCGCTTGTCGGTGACGCACACACCATTTTTTCTTGCATTGCGAACGCATCATTTATTATAGCCGGGATCGCTAGAGCTCCCAGCAAGCCCATGTCGATGAAACTTGGCTAGTGTATGGTTCCCGCAAGCAAAATTATAAGTTCGCTAGAACGTGGTGTAAAATCAAATGAATACAATTTCAGTCAAGAAGAACACAAAGGTCCCAAGATGAGTGGTAGGCGGTGCCATAATTAAATGTTCGCGCTGTTCTCAAGCAAATATGAATATTTTTCAGGTCATTTCCTTGAACTGCAATACAACGAGAAAATGTACCAGTTTTATAAGGACTTCATGTTCATCTTTCGTGCCTGCACAACATACACGTAACAATCCCCCTTTTTTTGCTGATTAATTGTTATTAGGAATCTCATTAAAAGAGAAAAATGAGGCCTGGGGCAGGGTATTGAACAAAAGACTGAGAGCGCGTACAAAGAGCTGCACGATGAATAATTGACGGAACCTCAACTATGAAACCTGCGAGCTCACCAAGACCTGGCCTTCTTTGTTTGATAGTAGTAAACTCTGAAGAAATTTTTTAACCACAAAATCTTCATATATTCGGGCGCGCCAAATATTTGATGATTAAAGGTCAGTGATGGCTCATTCATCTCGCTAGTTATAGAAGCCCATTCTCTCCCCCTTCTCTCCCATTCGAACAGATCGGTCTTTACTGTGACGACGGTGATGGAAGAATAAAATTATATTAACGTAAAATTGTTCGTTTTAAACGACCTTTGTTCGAATGAGAGAGAGGAACATGCAAGAAAGAAAACAGGTAGAGGGTCACCGAGCAATTTGTACAGTGCCCAATGTCGTTTGACCCATTTCTTGCATGGCATTATCCCGCTTCATGGCTGTAGCTTCTATTTTAGAGAGTTGTACGCCAGCGAAGCATTACAGCATACAAAAGACTTTGTTTTCAAAGAAGAGTTTCAAAATATGAGTCACACCACCCTTCCTCAAAATACAATTGCGTAAAGGGATTTCAACAACACGTGCAGGGATGGCTCCACAACTTATTCTCAATGTTCTTGCTGTCGTGTGCTTCGCGTTGTGTATATTTAAACGAGTTCTCCCAGCCCGAGTACCTGTAAGTGCTCCTGTAGTATGTGCGAATGCGCTATGGCCCTGCGTTGCCTGGACAACATTCAGATATTCTGCAACGCGGTGTTTATGCGTTCGGACAGCTGTCGAGAAAAATCTACATCCCGCCGCACAGAAATGTCGTTGTGCTACACGTTAGGTCATACGGCATTTTGATTTGTGTATATGAAGACGTACATTCGGGTGCGATTTGAAGGTTATCGTGCGAACGTTGACCGGCCAAGCTTCCAGAGGCCCTAGTGGCAAGTCTAGGAAAGATAAAAATCAAGATTTCGCTTTCTTCTCTCCCTAGTTGGCTGTTCCTATGCTACGTCAATCACCCCTGCGACTAACTCGGCCACCCCCCCCCCCTTTCTCTCTATTCTAAGCGTTCCAGTCATTGCGATCAAGCGTAACTTGGTAGGCTGTTATCTTTCCGCACGACAACAACGTTGGTGGGAAAGCTCTAGTGAACCTTCATTTGAGTGACATGCTATGTTGCGCAAAATATAAGCATCGCGTCGTAATACTGACTTCACCAGCCAATAAAATTAGGGCCAAACGTTTTCGCACAGGGGTGCCAATGCTGCAATGCTGAATGTGACCCTAGACCACATGTCGCAAGAAAATGCCTCGATGGGTTGCATTAGAGGAACGCCGTGAAATTATTTTTTGGGGAATTAAGGTTTACCTCCCAGCGAGAGATTTCCCGTAAGCTGAACCGGCCACAGAAAAGAATCAACCACATTCTTCGAGCATTTTACAGATAAAACCACTTGGAAGATGCGCCACACCAAAGGAGGCCAAGAAAAGCAACTGAGGAGGAAGATGCCTTTTCTTGTTCTATATTAATGATATCACTGCTAACATCACTTGCAACATCAAGCCATTTGCGGACGACTGTGTGATCTATAGAGAAATTAATCATTACGACGATCACATTATGCTTAATGATTCTCTAGCTGTCGTGGCTAATTGGTGCTCTAAATGGCAGATGAAAATAAACACACAAAAATCAGGGATAATGACCGTAAGCAAAAAAACAAAACCATCCAACTTCCCATACACCATTAATAACACACTTCTTAATAAAGTTGAGGAACATAAATATCTAGGAGTTACACTGACTTCTGATCTCAAATAGGACAAACACATCGCTAATGTAACTTCAAAGGCGCTACGCAAACTATTCTTCTTAAAACGAACTCTAGCGCTCTCAACAACGCCAACGAAGCTGCTAGCTTACACATCATTCGTAAGACCAGTTTTGGAATATGCAAACACTGTCTGGTTTCCGTATTCGCTGACTAATATAACCAAACTAGAAGCAATACAAAGGAAAGCTGTAAGATTTATTTACAACAAATATAGACGCACAGATTCCCCAACACATCTTTTAACTCAGTCAGGTTTACAAACGCTGTCCACAAGAGCGAAACACGCTCGCTTAAAATTCCTTTTCCAGCTAGTAAAAAATAACTACAAGATAGATTCATCCAAATACCTTTCATTTTCACAAGCTCGGCAAACTCGCAATAAACATGCGCGCACGTTGTCAGAATACGAATGTAGGAACGACACGTTTAAGTACTCATTCTTCCCGCACGCGATAGCGGAATGGAACCAACTTGATGCCACTATCACAAACTCCCAATCGCTATCAGAATTTATTGCACAGATAGAAAAAACTGGGTGTGCATAACAGTTTATACGCATGCAGGCGCACCGGTCCAGATCTGCTGTTCGTTAGTTAAAGCAACACCTTTTTCAATGTTCTTTTCACAGTAGTATAGCTATTTTTGAAGTATGCTTTCAGTGCTCGCTATTCCTGTCACAACTGTTCCATTTATGTTTTCCCTCACGATACCAATGCTAACATAAGTTCCTTTCTTCAATCATGTATTTTATTTCTATCGCCTTTCGGCATGGTTTCAGCTCTGCATAATGGCTATAATTTGCTTTGTATCTTGTGATTATTGCATACATTGTGTATTAATACCATAATTAACGTTTAACTACTGCACTGCTCACTGGTTATATGATCCTCATGCCCTGTTATTATGCTTGCATGTTTTTACGTCTACATCCTTTTTGTGTGTGTAAAAAATTACTGTATTGCCCAACTGCCACGCTCTCGAAGGAGAGTAGCAGTATTGTAAATAAATAAACAAATAAATAAATAAATAAATAAATAAATAAATAAATAAATAAATAAATAAATAAATAAATAATAGCTGCCGCGGCCAAAGACCCTTTTGCGAGAACAAAGAAAATTAAAGAAGAGCTTGGCCTTCCCCTAAGTCTTTCGGCTATTCGAAGAAGACTTAATGCTGCCGTTCTGAAAAGCCGTGTGGCCGCTATAAAACCGTAGTCAGTGAACACCGCAGGAAACGTATAGACTTTGTGCGTCAGCCCGAACACTGACTCACTTGCTGGATTCCGGGCCGACCGGTCGTGCGCTCGCGCGCTCCGCGCGCTTGCGATCTCCGGCGTCAGCGTGGCTCTGGCCGACTGGGCTCGCCCTACGTCACCTCCTGCCGCCGACGACCTTCCACCTCCGACGACAGTGCAGCTCTGACTTACTGGACTTGCTCTACGCCATCCACTGACGCCGAAAGGAGCTCTCGCAGGTGCGCCCCGTCCTCGGACTCCAGTGACCGTGCTCCCATCTTTCCTATCTCTTCTATCCCCTCATTTTGTCGTCGCTCGCTCTGGCTCACCACCTCACGTCTCTTCCTCTCTTCTCCTTCTTCGGCTTTCCTACATCTTTACTCCTATCCCTTTTTATCCCTCCTCCTCACCCCCATCCCTCGTGAGCTACTGTGGCGGTGTCGCTCACTGAAGCAGACAATAACGGGGCTCACTTTTCTCTTCCTTTCTCTTTTTTTTTTAAGAATCACTTCTCAGCACGAACACTGGAGCGCTGAAGACTGGCAGCAGGTCATCTTCAGTCATGAATCGACGTTCACCTCCTGCCGGAACCAGTGACTTTGTGTTTGAAGAGTCTGTGACAGCCGGTGAAGTTTATATTGCTTGCGTATCATTTCACACATACAGTGGTTTGGCACCACTCCTTAGGTTTAGCAGCGTATACTCATAATTATCATAATACGCAGCAGCATCCCCCGTGCTAACCTAACTGCAGCAAAGGTTTCTACCATACCGGGTTATCTTCCAGATAACCTTGTCCTGTTGCCAGCCATGGTCCTGTAATCCACTCAAGCTTCCTAATCTCATCCGTCGAACTGATTTTCTGCCATGCCGAGCTGTGCTTGCCTTTTTTTGCAATCTACTCTGCTACAATTTATTACAATTGATTATCTTTCTCTCTCATTTCATGTCCGGCCCACTTCCTAATTTCGACTAGTCATTACCTCACGTTTTTCTCTGACCCACTACGCCATCTTTGTGCCTCGCCGAAAGGGTTTTTAGATAGTTACCACGCTGCAAGTGTTGTGCGTATACTATAGATGATGGATTTACGGCTTTTATTGCAGGTACGAGCATGAAAACATTCGCAGTGTTGGTGCAAGCGGGCGTGTCTCAGTGAACGGCTGAGGCGCAATAACATATGCTGGTCTGGGTCCGCTCTTCCGCATCCCCGGAAGACGTACGGCCGAAGTTTACAATGAGATCATCGACAATGTTCTCCTCCCTTTCGCCATCAATGGGCCATTTCCTGACGGATGCTTCTATTTCCAGCACGAGGGCTGCCTTGTTCACAATGCATTCACAGTGCAAAAAATTTAAATGCTTCTGGGATCGCACAGCTCTGCTGGCCCATTAAAAGCCTCGACCTCAATATCATCGAGAATGTTTGGGGACTGATTAAGGCACAATTGGCTCGTGCCAATTTGACAAATATATACGCAAACACTCTGTGGAGACATGTTGAGATGGAGTAAATTTCTCTAAGACAAGACCCCGATTTGGTGAAATCTCTGTTTGCCTCTATCCCAAAAAGGCTAAACGACGTGAAGGAGAGCTCGGGCGGCGCATCGAAGTATTAAGTTGGAAGCCCTAAATGTACAGTGTGAGTTTAGAGAAAACCGTAAGTTTTTTTTTCGTCTCCAATAAAGAATATTTGATATTTATTTCTGTAGCGTATGCACAAGATCTCATTTTCTGATATTTCTTTGTTGTGATGATATAATATATGTCGTGCTCTCTCGCCCAAAAATTGCGATGCTCCGAGTTCCTCAAATTCTTAGACGACCGGGAACCAAAAATAAATAATGTTTTAAAAAATCCTTCTTTATTTTTTTTTCTTTGTCAATTATGTGACTCTGTGAAACAAAAAGCAAAATAAAAATGAAGGGAGCCCACAGTTTATGTAGTCATTGCGGGCAGTGCTTGTGTCGGCAGCAGTGACGTAATACACACGCTAAATGCAGCTTCAGGCCGTTCAATTCCTGATAATATCGAAGAATGCGTTGCGTGAAATACCATCCCCTTCTATTCTCGTAAATCATTAAGGAAAAAAATAAATAAAAAAACACCTTCCTTGGACGGGAGTGACCGCAGCCTAAGGAACAGCAAAAATAGCGAGGGAAGCTAGCCTACCATCTCCCTCTCCTCAAAAAAAGAATTCTGGGCCATGGCACTGTTCTCACTCTTGGTCGACGCTCGCGCGATTACCTTCATATTGCACCCGACACCTGTTATGTTTGTTTGTGTTGTGTTTGTACGCCTACAAACATACGCTGCGGTAATCTTTTGCGACACAAATAAGGGTGAAACAGAAGCAGCAGTTGTCACCTAATCTCACATGACTTAAACCCATAGGTTTGGTTCACTTGTCCAATGTTTTTTGTTTTGTTTTCGTGCATGTTCACTTGTAGCTGGATTACGCTATAGATTCGACTCACTGAAATTGGAAAGGAGCGTAGATTTTTTGTAGAAAAACATTTCCTTCAAATAGCTATGAAAATTTGAGAACACTCTGCGGTTAACAGCTATTCACGTTGTCCGTGAAATTCCGAACATCGCTTCGTGTAATACTCTAAGGCAGTTTTCACAGTAGTGGCTTATGTAACATTGCTTCATTCTATAAGGAAATTTCAGCCTAATATTTGGCCTCGCCTATTATTAACAGAGGCAGTAAAGGAAGCTTACAAACGGAGACTCTCTAAATTAAGTCCTTAATAGTCAGACATAGTTAACAATCTTTTGCAAGCCACTCGTTTCTGCAATCAGCATCATCATCGTCGTCCTTTTATTCACGGTCGACTAAGTAAAGAAATGAGTGACTGATGGAAGCGCCCGACGACCTCCAGCAACATTTAATGGAGCCGTTACGAACCACGTAACGTGTAGACGCCGAGCAGGGTAACCCTTGGGACGAGAATCAGCGACGGGCGGTTTTTCTGGGGCTGTCAGCGGATAGCTGTCGCTCGATCGCACAGCAGATCGCTCTTTATACGTCACACTTAAGCGGTCGTCACGCGAGGGAATATTATTATTGTTATTTACGAAGCTCCATGTGTAGTCTGCTGATGGTAAGGCTCTAGGACTGTCTAGACACCTTAGGCGAGGGGGAGAAGGGCAGGGAAAGTTTATGGCTGTCACCTTGAAAGCCTCCAGGGATGAGCCAGTGCTCTCACGTATATACAATTGCGTATAGCTATGTGAAGCCCTCCCATCACTCCACGGTTGGTAGCGTACACAAAAGGAACAAGAAAACGTGAAACCTGAAATCGCGTCCCAACAGGGACACCACGTTGCACCTGAGAAATCTCCGTCGCCCAAGATAAGTTACCTCTGGACGCTGCCTCGCCTTAGGTCAATATGTAGGGTCGGTTTTCTTTTTCTTGAGCTGCGACACAGTCGCATTTATATGTAATATTTTTCTTTCCATTGTTAAATGTCTGCAACGCTCACAAGGATGAGAAGAACGTCAAAGAATGAACAAGTCATGCGCTGACTCGCGACTTCCTTTTTATTAGGAAAACATTCGTACATATAACCGTGTTGAACAGCCTGTTCAAAAGAGAAAAAGGTATATAGTATCAATCACAACACTTCCCCTGAACTCACGACGCAGCTTATACGTTCTAATGGTGTACTTGAACACAAGGTAATTCACCCCGCCGCGGTGTTCTAGTTGCTAAGGTACTTGGCTGCCGACCCGCAAGTCTGGGGATCGAATCCCTTTAGCAGCGGCTGCATTTTTTCATGGCGGCGAAAATGGTGTAGGCCCGTGTGTTCTGATTTTGGCGCACGTTTAAGAAACCCAGGCAAACGAAATTTCCGAAGCCCTCCAATATAGCGTCTCTTATAATCATATGGTGGATTTGACATGTCGCTCAGGGAGGTTTACGTTAGGCTAACACACACGTCGCCTCACCATCTGACATGGAAAACTAGGATCAATTATCTTGCACTTCGTTGTCCTGTGCTCAGTACTATTTCGGTATACGTCGCATGCCGGGCAGCGGGCACCTGTATGTTGGATAAGTCTTGTCACCGACGACGAAGCGTTGGCCCATAATCTATTTCACAGTGAATAGATACACGTTGATGAGCCCATTGAGCTATTCTGGACGAAACTACCTTATTTCTTTATTATTTTTAGCTGTATGACCTTTTGATTTTGTAACTCTGTTGTAAATCTCCTTTTTTGTTTTTCTTTTCCGTCGGCTAAAGCATTCGCATCAAAATTTGATATAGCGCTGTCACTCAGCACACCGGCGTACACACTAACACCCGCAAACATTTACAACACTCGCAGGCACGTTTCCATCTTTGCGTGTGTATATTGCGTACGTGCCAATGAGCCGAATCAAGCAGATTATTTAATTAAGGTGAACTACGAACTATCCGAGCATAAAGTAGACTCGTGCACATGCACGACCTAAACCACGCGCTCAGATTATCGGATCTTTTGAGACCACAACATCAGGTTTCGTTGTTGGTAAACTTATTCGTTGAAGCATTATTTTCCCTTGCACGTTTCTTATTGCATTTAATCTACTGACCCTGTAACAACATTAACTTCTAGTTACATAAAATAGCAATGTAGGCTTTTCTTTTTCTTGGATATATTTTCTGGTACTTCAAGGTTCTCCTTAATGTAAAGCACACCCATGCACTAAAGAAAAAGAGACATCAAACATGACGGGTATCACGGAATGCTTTCAGCGGTCACGAAATAGTCGCGACCGGTGCGAATCACACTTTCACTTGTGCTTTCACTAGCAGTCTTGTTCGCTGCAATACACAAATAAAGACGCGCAACACAAAGCGTCTAACTGGAGTTGAACACCACCAAAGGTCTGCTGCCATCCGAATAAATACAGGGCGCACCAACACCAATAGTATAGGGTTGTTTTTTTTTCTTCCAAGGACTTTCTGTAAGCGTCTATCTGCCCTCCTTACCCTTTCTACCATACCTGTAAGTATAGTGCACACGTTCAGTGAAGCACAAGGTCGAAAAGTGATGATGAAACTGACCCTCTGTTTGCGCACCCAGTGTCCACTTTCTCGAACTCAGCAAGCTCACTTCAGCACACATACTCTCACGAAAGCAAAATCGTGTATCCCCTTGCGAAACAACGGCACCCCATTAGTAGCTAGGTACAGTAAATGCTCTCACTGTCTCATTCTGTCGCTTTTTGGTCTTACTAATGCGGGATGCTTTCTCCCCGCGGAGCGTCGGAAACTGCCCATGTGTGGCAAGTGAGGGTGATAACAGCGTTTTTTATGTGACAAATATGTTATACTCCAAAGCTTTTCCGTTTGATGTAATATATATATATATATATATATATATATATATATATATATATATATATATATATATATATATATATATATATATATATATATATATATATATATTTATATAAATATATATATATATATATATATATATATATATATATATATATATATATATTGTCGCGGTTGAACGTAAGCAGATCGCCGAGACGCGCTGTGTCCGAGAACCCACGACGCGTGTTTTCGTTTAGAAATTAAAGGTATCTTCGACTGTGACACCAAAAATGTCATTTACATGCTTCAATGTACAATATGCGGAAAACAGTATATCGGACAAACAGAAGGCCCTTTCCGAATACGATTTAGCAATCATAAGTCTCGCGCTAACACGTTGCCGCACCTGCCCATATCAAAACATGAGCATTTCCCCAGTCACTCTTTTAATAACCTCAAGGTTACGTTACTTGAATCTGGCATTCACACAAATTATGACAGGGAAGCCCGGGAGTCCTTCCTGATTCACAAGTTTGATACCATAACGTCTGGTTTAAATAAATGCTCTGGCGAGTTAGGCTGTTTGTCTCTGTAATCGACTTAGTGAGAGTAAGTGTATCCACATTGTTCGTTGAACTGTGAAGTATTTGTGCCTTTGTACTTTAGTGATTTTAGCTTTCCGATTTACTTCTTTTACACGTGTATACTTTTAGCATCATCATTTTATCATTTGCATGAGAGATTTTCTTCAGCTTTTCACACACATTTTCATCGATGACGTTTATATATCAGTTGTTGTCAGCGTTTCTTCGCTGTGTTTGATATGGACCTGTATATTTTAACGGCAATGTTGCTAAATACTTTATGCTGATTAAGCTCGGACTCCGAGCGAAATGTCAATAAAACTGCTTCGCACGCGCGTCTATTTTGACATTTCCGTGAATATTGAACCGGACCCAAAAGCCCTCTGTTCCTTTGTATATATATATATATATATATATATATATGCATCTTTTTCGGCGCGCTTCATATTCGGGTCCGTGGCGCTTGTTCACTCCCGAGTTCACGGACAATAAACCTCATTACAGCTGGTTAGTCGTAATATATATCCTCTTGAGTATTAAGAGCTAATGGTAGAGGCCATAGTGATTATGCATAAGTTCACTTTGCCACTCCCAGAAGGTGGCACTACCACGCTGAGCAAGACCACTCTGAGAGGGAAGTGCGGATATAAAAAGTAACCAGCTATGGCGATTTGGCCAATACATTGGACATCAAATACTCTACCACTACGAAATCTCAGCATGTTTTCCTCCTTTAAAACCAGTTGTCCAATATTTCTGACATGTACTAATGTCCTGCACGAATTTTCGTCAAAATTGCGCCAGCAGATCCCAACAAAGAAGAAAACATGGTGGCATTGAACAGAGCAGCGTCCTAGAAGTTTAACGGCGAAAGTTAAGGTTCACTTTATTGTACTTTTTAATGGTTGTTGAATTTTTAATAACAAGCATTTACTCCGAAATTTGTAACAATTTTCTACAGTAACTTTGCTTTGTGTTGCTTCAGACCCACTACTTATTGATTTAATTAATTCCCGGCCTCCAATTGTTTGAACGATGTAGCTTAATCACGACATACCAAAACTACAAGCATCACAGAAATAATAAGCTTCACTTATTATTTTCGTCATCTACACATCCAGTTGTAAATGTGTCAGGAAATTCTGCGGACCGAAAGCCAACCCGGAAGTCAGGAGGATATATATATATACTTATATATAGTATGACGTCTGGGTTGATACAGCGTCTATTCAGTCCAAAGGCTCAGCAGTGAACGGGCAGTCTGAGACCGAGCGTGCACACACCCGATGATGATCGTGGCTGATACCCAGAGAAGATTAGGACAGGAGACCTAGACGGATGATGATGATTATGATAATGCATATATGAGGAGAAGCACATGACAAATGCCCACACTGATTCCCCCCGCATCGAAGCGGCCAACCTGGCCGTAGCAGGTCAATGTGACAGAGAACGTCGCCTGAAAGGCTTCATGCGAGACACGTGCACGATCTCTGTGGTGCGGTGGGGGAGACCAGTGTGGTGGTGATGAATGGCGTTGACCTTGATAGTACGAAGTATCTCGTTCACACATGTCGTAACCGCGGTGCTTGTCTTGCTGGCGCTTGCAGCATAAACGAGAAATGCGGTCACGATACCCACAGTAATAGCAAACTGGGCGATATGAGTGCCAGAAGGAAGAGTAGAAACCATGTGGAGTACTTGAAGAGAGCGTGGACAGGTGTGCAGAGGAAGGGTCAGGCGGGACCGAATGAAAGTTGTGCGGTGAAGCGGCAGCGACCGACGCGTACGATGGTAGCAGCAACGTCGTGTTTACTTCGCTGGGAGACGTAGCAGCGACCTGCGCGTAGATTAGTATGGGCCGATACGGGCGTGACTGGACGTGACCCGAAGAGTTCAGAAATGTCAGTTCCTCCCTGATAATGTCACGAAATGTCGCTTCAGTAGATTGTGGAGAAAACGATGGAGGTGAGAAACCCATTTTCTGCAAGTCTTCACATATTATGTCTCTTATGAGGTCACGAAGAGGTCTGTTTTTGGTGGAATAATGTTCGTCAAGGTCTGGTTGTAGACGAACCGAGTCCAAAGTATCAAGGCGCTGACATGTCGTGACTACGCCGGCTATAGTATCTGGGTTCTGAGCAACCAGGACATTGAAGGCAACAGGGCCTATGTGGCGTACTTTGTCGGACTCCGGCATAAATGAATCAGTCCGCCGGCAGAGCACAATAACGTCCTTGATGTACGACGTGTACGACTCGCCGGAATGTTGTTGGCGAGTGTCGATGGTTCTCTTCGCGACAGCGGACCGAATGGCCGGTGTGCCGAAAACGTGGCGGAGCTGCTGCTCGAAGGTCGCTCAGTTGGGCATGTCAATGATGTGGTTAAAGTACCACGTCTTCGCCACACCGGTCAAGTGGAAAGAGACGTAACGGAGCTTGGCGTTATCGTCCCAGCGATTAGCAACACTCACGCGGCTGTACTCATCGAGCCAGTCCTCCACGCATTCCCCGCGAATACCAGCGAAGGGGGATCACGCTGGTGGCTGTGTACGTAAGCAGGAGGCGCGGCTGAAGACGGCAGGGGAGAGATGGCATCAGCGCCGGCAGGCTCTTTCTGTGACATGCTGCCAGACAGTGAGAGCAAACAGCGGCCTGAACGATGCTCTAGGGAGTCGAGCGTGGTGGGAGAGACCGAGCGCGCACACACCTGATGATGACTGTAATGACACCCAGTGAAGATAAGGATATATATATATATATATATATATATATATATATATATATATATATATATATATATATATATATATATATATATATATATATATATATATATATATATATATATATATATATATATAATGAAGTTTAACAGACAATAATGCCAAGGAATGTATAAGGGAAGTTATTAGAACCAATGGAATGTAAATACGAAGAAAGAAAAGTGGGTGAAAAAATAACCAGCCGTGAGCAGAAATCGAACCTACGATCTTCGAATAACGCGTACGATGCTCTAACCACTGAGCTATCACAGCGGCCTTCCCTCCATCCACTTTTTTGAGTTTATATGTCAATTTAGAAGTAGGAGTGTATATATAATAAAGGTTGCTTGTGTTGTGATTTATCGTTAAAGTGCAATAAAAAATACAATGGTGCAGTGGAAAGTTCGCCCAGTATGTGCTCTCGCAGGCAGAGAGGTCGTGGATTCGACCCTCGTTGACAGAAGTTTTTTTTTTCTTTGCCATCGGCTCATGCGCATTTTTTCTGCGTCATTTCCGTCACGGAAATAGGCCACTGAAGTCTTGGTGGCCCGGGCATAAAACAATTCCGCGTTAAAAAATATGCATCAGAAAGAACACCTACAAACTAACAAGTGGTACGATTCTATGGTACACTATGAAGAGACATGCTCTTCTATATAGAGGTGTGAAGTTTCTTCCTTGCCCAGAACGCACAAAACAGGTGAACACGACAGTAGCGTCATGCTACAAAACAAGGACCATAGGAGCATGAAAGTTAGTGTTTGTAGTGACGACATTTGCTCTAAGCTCACAACCAGTGGTAGATCTTATAGTTAAGAAGTTGGAACACACCTGAAGGCTTAGTTCTTCAATAGCGGTTTGACTTTCTGCGTAGATCAGTATATCTTCTTAGTTTCGCAGACTATTAAACTACTTCGCGAAGTGGCATTCAGTTATAAAGAGAAAGAAAGCAGCCACTCGTTTGTAGCACGAAGCCACTATGAATCTAACAGAAAAAAAAAATCTTAGTTGCCGAAAGATTCTTCCTAGTCCGGGGTTAATCCTTACTGATTTCTGTGTGGCTTGGTGCTACAAACGGGTTTTTGTCTTCTTTACCTTTCTTAACTCTTCCGCCCTTTTCGGGTTTCCGCAGAACTCATTTGCAATACTTGTGTCATTCAGTGTCGTACAGATACCACGTATATGGTGAAAGATTATGTTTGACTTACTTTAAGGGGGACCTACATTCCATATGGCATAAATAAAGTATGCGATGATAGCTATGTGGTGAAGTGCAATGACTAACAACGAGATTCCGCGCAATCAATTTTTACATTTTAAGCAAACTCTGCTTTTCAGGACATCCTGAACAATTTATGTATACGTAAATGTACTATTCATGTACAGACATGTAAGTATAATATAGACACAAAGGGGAGATCTGGTGCTCTACGTGTTCTACTCAATCTCGAGTGGAAATGTCAACTAGATGACTGAGTGAAGTTTTGTGACAGAAAGTGTGGAAGAAGTCGAAAATATATAGCTTCGCCCCGTCGACACAATATGTATCAGGTTTCGCAATTTGCGGGACAGTAAAATGAAACAAAGTATTGCAGCGATTTGCAGGTCACGTCACAAGAGAAGCAGCAAAAGGCTTGGCAGGCGAACGATCGTAATAGAACAGATGGTGAAAGAAAACACCACAGCACACAGAGTAGCAGGAAAGGAAGATTCGTGAGCAATGCTGAACAAACTGAAGTTATATGGTCATGAGTCAACGCGCTGTCAGCCAAGCCAAGCCAGTGACGTCAACAAAAAGGACAGCGCAACATAGGGCTGCAATAACAAAATGGAGGTGCTTAAAGAGACGGGGACCATTTATAAAGGAGATCAAAGGTATTAGGATCGAAATGAAAGTCGTAGCTCAAAAGCTGCTTGTACGAAATGATGGTTCCCAGCGCGCCGACGGTCGATGCTTTCTCGTCGGTGTTTTCCTTATTATTTTTTGCTCCTGTTATTGTTCTGAAGTGACATTGCACACAAAGACGCGCTTGCGAAGACGCCGCTGACTTAGAGAAACGGTTCGGAAGATTTTTCTAGCGTAAGGCCGACATTGTTGAGTGGCACTCGCGTTTGTCGCGGAAATATACGCGATTGCTGTATGCAATAGTCTGATACTTTATGATGAAAGGTTTCTACTGCAATTAGAACAACTGTTCGAATTGTTCTTGACTCTCATTTAATTAAAAAGCAGGTATTTATTTAACAGGGCGACATTTTGTCCTCTTGAATGCGAGCGGGTTACTCCACCGTGCTAATGCCAACCTTTCCGAACCTTTTTTCTTTCATTTTTATACTCCTTCCTTCCTGCACTATTTTGCAGAAAGCTTAGAACCAAGCCGCGTTACAGTGAAATGATTTTTGGAACAATAGACAGGCATCCACACTACTAGAATAAAATATATTATGGCACTATTAGGCATAGAACCACAGCACTATTGTTTAGCGGCTATTGCGTTTTTCTTTTCAGTGTTAATACTAAGATATAGAAGCGAAGTGCAAAAACTTTCATGTAGTCAGGCTTAAACAGAAGTTCAGAATAATCCCAGGGTGGTCGTAAATATTCTTCATTCCAGCACTAGGTGCATTTAATTTTCAAGCAATGATTCAAATGGGTTATTTATAATTAATCACCCGTTCAACTTTTCAGTGCACTGTCCACTATTTAACTTGAACGTATACTGATAATTTCCATTAGCTGTAAGACTTATTTTAACCCCATAAGGTGGGATACCAGTTCAGTTTAGCGTAAATTAAAAAATAACACCTAAGATATAACGTCTCAACAACGCTATCTGATTATTGAACACGCCGCAGGGCAGCTTTTCAAAAATTTAGGCCATCTGGTGTTCTTAACGTTCACTGAAATTAAATAAAGTTAGCCAACATAAACTGTATTAAAACTATGAGGTCGCCTAATAACGAGGTGGTTATATGGTATTCGTCAACTTCGGAGAAACGTTTTCGTGCTCCTAGAGAACGTGTGTACAATGTAGGACACTGCGGCGTTTTCATATTCATGCATGGGGTCACCAAAAGTCGAAAGCGTTTCGATTGTAGCTATCTTCAAGAAATGTACTATTCAAGAAGCGATAACCGCGCACATCTCAAACAAAACCACGTAAGACCCACGTCGTCTTCGCGGTAGTTAAACTCATGTTCAAGGTTTCCCTAGGCAAGTTCATCTCAGTGCATTCATTTAAAGTTTCCCACAACTACGAGAGCGTCGTTTCAGACGCACGAGGCTCTAAAGTTTTAATCTAGGGGTCCGTAACGAATACCTTAATCGTGAACTCCCGAGCTTAGTGGGACCCCTTTTTCGGACGCAGTAGTCATCCACAGCTGCACCGAACGAGTTAGGTGCTCTCGCGTGCAGAAAACCTTGAACCATTTCACGGCACTTTAAGTTCAGCACGTATATATGTACGACACGGTCCACAGGGTTCTCAACAAGTGCCGGGATTCAGAATTAAGTCGTCAGTGTCATACACTAGATGTCTCAAGCAGTCTTAATTTTTAAAGTCAGTACTAAGCATTCCTATAAATTCGTTCTTCAGCAAGATAATAAAGCGTGATGAGTCGATTCAATAATTACACTTATTGTGTAAACTATTTTTTTTTCTGTCTTGTCAGGCGCAAGTTTTCAAAATATTCAGTGGCTTTAAAGAACACAAAGAGCATCTTTCTATCATGAAGATTACTGCAGGATATAAAGCCAGTTCTGCCTCAATGTCCGCTAATGAGGCGCCACTCAAATGACCTTCAGGAACCAGATGGAGAGGTGGGCTAGTTGGTAATTCATAATTGTTCAGCGAACTGGGAGCGCCCGTGCTCTGTGCCTCCTCTATGCTTGGTGCGTGTGTTCCTCTCGCACTCCTTGTTCGCTGAACAATTACCCTCAGGAACTTTCATGGACAGAGCAAAGCCGAGTAATAATTTGCGTATTATCGCTAATCTTGCTCAAAACAAGTTCGTTTAATAAATACTCAACGTTTTGTTTATTAAGGACAAATTGGCAACCAACTTGCAATCCACATTTTTAACAATGACATAGCGCATGCACCCTTCTTCTATCTGAAAGTTGCAAAGCACTTGTTGATCTCGGAGGCTATTGTTCTAGGCGATAACGGTTTGTCACGAACCCTGTAAAAAATTGTTCTTGTCAAAAGATTGGTGTTGTTCTAAACCTTGCCCTAAGTTCGGCTACACAAGTGTAAAACTGAAAACGTGCAGATGGGACACCCAGCGATTCCCTTTCGTAATGTTCCTACTGCTCCATCAGCCAAACCGTCGATGACGTCACTGTTTGAGGTAAGTATATATGGTTTCTCTGGAACGAGTGAAGTCTTGTTAGGAAGATTAGCAAACCCTGTATGCGACATGTACGCGACTTTTTGCGGCGGTTTATATCGACTTCCTGCTTTTTACAGCAACTGAGACACGTATCGTCCGAGTTCCGTCAGGTTCTGTGGGAGGAGCGAACGCTTGCTCAGCGAGGTGGTGGTGCCCTCTGTACGGCACTGGTTGTCAGTCGCATGTTGCCTGTTTTTTTTTTTTCAATTATAAGTTAAAATATTGCGATTGGTTCTGGGTTTATAAATACGATGCATTTCTCTGGGTTAATAAATAGGAAGCATTTCATAGTGAGCTTCGGCGACTTTGAGCGTATCTCTTTATCTATCTATCTAGCTGATTACGTTTCGGCGCTCTGGTGGTCACCCGCCTAACTTGGTATGAACCAAAACTAGCATGGAAGGTATACGATGGTTTGACGAATATGACGCGCTGGTCAAGACATGAATAATGTCACAATGCCGTCGCGTACGTCGTCAAACACTTCCCGCCAAGCACAAGGGTGGGTATGGGCCACTGTATGCGAGTAGGTGCCACAGGTGATTGGCAATTAGCATCTACCCTGGAACGACGTAAACACACATGGGCAATTTGAACGCGCGAGCGTTAATTAAGAAATATCCGACATCGGTGGTGTCGACCCGACGAATGCAGAGAATAAATGTCAGGGTCCAGCTGGAATCGAACCCAAGCATTCTGCGTGGCAATGAAGAACTTTACACAAAGCTACGCCAGGTCTCCTAACTGTTTTTCAAAATGGACGCTGATCTTCGTGAAACATCAATAGGGGTTGCAGTGCGGCCTACCCAATTTTATAAACATTACACATGTGCTCTTGTGCTACAGCCGTCACGTCGAGTTGACGTCAATAGTGGTCAGGTGTCATGCGCTCAAGTTGATTTATGTAGCAGTGTCCTGGGCCAGCGTCCTCGCGAACATCAGCGCTTCATATCAGCGTCCTTTGTTGCTAATACGCATGTTTCAGTTCACATCGTCGCTCAAGTGCAAGCAACTGGTTATATAAACATCTGCAACACTTCAAAATATGTCTGTGCGTGCAACATTTGTACGTGTATTAAGGGTCAATACATGACGTGTCACTCAATAAAAAACAATTGCAACATGGTCACCTTTCCTCCGCATGTTTCGCATAACGTTGATTCCCAGGTACGTGGGATCTGCCGAATTTTTTTTTCTGTTAACCATTACTTTAAACCCTGCTCGTTAATTTTATCCCGGTATTAAGTATTGCTAGCCTACCTGTAGTGTCCAGTTCATAACAAGGGGTGTTGCTACAGGGAACCAAAGCTCAAGTTTGCGGAGCGATGACAGCGCCGCGCCTGGCCCTGGCGGCGAGCTCCGGAACACTTGAGGAGAGACGCGGGAGAAGAGAGACGCGGGAGAAGAGAGACGCGGGAGTCGCACAGAAGCGCGTGCGACACGAGCGCAACGCGTTCTGCAATCGGTGCGGCGAACTTGAGCGCCGTGCTTGTCAGCTTGGCACGCTAAAACGAGACGCTCGCTGTGCGAAGTTGCCTTTCTGCGATGGAAGAAACGCCCCCACGGAAGCGTCGCCGAAGTAGGTGGTGGTGGTGAAAACATTTAATAATCATTAAATGGTTACAAAGAGGTGATTGGGTTGGGGCCTTATTGGCCTCCTACCCTCACAGCACTAGGTGGAACCCCTATTCCGGGGCTCCATTGGCAAGCAACGCCGCCCGCGCACGTTGAACCAGAGCCTCTTGGGCCTTCAGGTCTTGACAGCCGAGCAGGGCCGCCTCCCAGTCCTCTTTCGTGGGATTGGGGTTGGGGGGGATAGATGGATTAGACTGGCACGCCCAGACGATGTGACAGGTGTCAGCCACCTCACCACAGAACTGGCACGTGCCATCAAAGGATGAATTGAAATGTTTTAGCACCGCCGGGCACAGTACAGTATTGGTAAACAGTTTTAAAAGGAGGCGCTCGTCGGCACGATGCAGTCCCTTACAAGGGTCTGGATAGCGCCGGTGCTCCTCCTTGTAGTAATTGGTAATATCTTTGAATGAAAGGGCCGAATTGTCTGATTGCGAGTAGGCTTCCAAAGACAGGGAGATAGCCCGGGAAGAGAGTGCGCGGGCGGCCTGATCGGCCTGTTCGTTACCCCTGAGTCCTTGGTGACCGGGTGCCCAAACCAGATTTCGCGGAGTTGGATTAACGTATCGGCAGCTAGGTTCCAGTATGCGCTGAGCAAGCGGTGAAGCCCACCCTAGCTGATAGTTCCGACAGGCCCCTCGTGAGTCGGTGATGATATGTTTAGAAGAGGGATAGGTGAGAGCCAGAGCGATGGCAACCTCCTCCGCGTGTGTTGCGCTGTAGGCTTTGAAAGTGAGCCCGTTTACGGTGTTTGCGTTGTGTATGACTGCGGCAGTATACCACCCCCCATGGTGCGGGCCGGCAACGTCCACGTAGCACACGTGTTCCTCTTGACCAAAGTGTCGCTGCAACGCTTCCGCGCGCGCCTGGCGGCGACCACTGTGGTTTTCTTTGGACATGTTGCGGGGAAGGGGTCGGACCCGGAGGGCGCGTCTCCAAGGTTCTGGCACTCTCACCATTTCCTCAATATAGTAATCGTGTTTGATGTGTATTCGGTCCAAGAGGCGGCGACCGGAATGGGTCTGTGCAAGGCGCGTGTATTGGTTAACGAGGTGGGCTTCTCGAAGTTCCCGGTAGGTATTCACCACGCCTAGGGCCAGAAGTCTCTGGTTGGACGTGGTGATAGGGAGGTCGAGAGCCCGCTTGATAACTTTACGGTGGATGACCTCGAGTTGATCATCCTCGTGTTTGCGTAGGTGCAAGTAGGGAGTCGAGTAGAGTATTCTACTCGTTACGAAAGCATGGGCAAGCCGCATTGCATCCCTGCTTCGTAATCCGCCCCGCTTGTTGGAGACCCGGCGGACCATACGGCCCACCTGGTCTCCCACCGTGCGAAGTTTGGCTATTGTGGTGTCGGCCTTGCGTTGGTGGTGTATGAAGAGGCCAAGGACGCGGATCTCCTTGGCCTCACGGATCGGTCCCGAGGGAAGACTGATATGGAGCTGAGTTGTGTCCTGAGGGGAGGGACGTACGTGCACAAATTCTGACTTAGCCGGGGCACACTGGAGTCCGCAGTAGGTTGCGTAGTCGTCGACTACAGTCGCTGCTGCTTGCAGGCATGACTCCATGTGACCCAGGTTACCTTGCGTGGCCCAGATCGTGATATCATCCGCGTAAAGAGCGTGATGTATCCCTGGTAAAGAAGCCAATTTGGGGGGAAGATGAAGCATGGCTATATTAAATAGGAGAGGAGAGAGGACCGCGCCTTGAGGAGTTCCCCTCGAGCCGATGACGTAAGGCCCATGTTCCTCATCTTGTATGCGTATGTAGGCTCGACGGTCTGTAAGAAACTGTCTAACATAATTGAATGTTTTATAACCACAGTTGGTCTGACTGAGGTGGTCAAGGATTACCTCATGCTTCACGTTGTCGAATGCTCCTTTAAGATCCAAGGCCAGGACTACCTTGTCATTGTGGGGGCATTCAACAGGATCTAATATGTCATGGTGGAGCTGTAGAAGTATATCCTGGGCTGACTTCTGAGGGCGGAATCCAAACATGGTGTCCGCAAAAGTGTGCTGTGTTTCTACCGAAGTACGAAGTATTGTGTTGTGGGCCGCCACATCGATGCAGAAAACGCCAAAGGACGCTCTCCGCACGTAAAGCTGTATCAGTTTCATATCTAGTCACAGCCGGCAAACACAGCCGCGTTCCGGAAATAGAGAAAGCATGACACGAGAGCCGGAAAAAAAAAGGAAAAGGCGAGCACTTCAACTTGACTCGCTGTGGCTAAACTTAGCTTGCTACTTTGCGGCAACGTCAGCGGGTCATGCGTGGCACGGAGGACATGACTCTAAAGCTTCTCGGGCATTTTAATGTGAGGACCCTATAACTTCAGTTTTTATTTATTTTTTCAGCACGCCGCAAACGTTTGCACATGACAGTACACGGCTACTCCTGCTAGATACCACATCAAAACAACAGTTATATGCTTTCTATAAACGTCAACACAGCACATTGATTTGAGTTCGCGGCTTCATGTCGGCAGAATGAGTCTTACCTCGAGACATACGTCACACATGGTATTATCATGGAGGACCCCAGAAATGCATTTCGCAGTGACTCAGGCATCCTCGTCTTCCATCATCTGTTCCACATCATAAACTTGACTAACGAGCATTACTCCTTTGATTCGATTCGCTTCTCGGAAATGATTGTCCAGATCAGAGATCTTTGATGAAGCCGCACTGCAGGCGGTACACTGTGAGGTGACTCAAACACAGCGCGCGCTCTCTGCATGAGCACGTAAGCAAGCGGCAGCTCATTGGAGCTAAAGGTAAACGTGTCATCTACTGATCTACATCGTCGATTTCTACTTTTCTACAAAAGATGGCGCTGCCTGTCCGGAGTCGCAACGCCACCATGCGTTGCTTTGGTATACACTCCGTGCGGGACCTATAGGGGGTGCCTTGAAAGGAGCGGGCTGCGCTACTTGTGGTGTGGCGGGCGCGCAACGTTGAGAGTCGTAGCAGACAGCAGCACCTAATTGTTTTGATAGCTACGGTGCCACAAGCGCCCGTGGCCGGCGGGTTAGTGCGTGCTTCGAGCATAATCTAAAGATATCGCTGAGGGACAATCTTCAGCGATGCCACCATGAATAAATGGGAAAACATTCACGAAAGCGCCAAGTTTTTTGCGCGAGTGACTGCTTTGCTGCCTGTCGCCAGGAATGACGGCTAAACGCGTGTGTCAGGCGTGCGTAATGCATGAGGCTTCCTGTATAACTATATATCGCGGCAAGCTGTCATTCTTTCAAACTAAGATTATTATCGGTGCTTGCTCACTACCCGCGTACTTGCAAAATATCGGAGCGTTTAGAAATATCGATGGCTCCACGGCGATTTTCAGCCACCAAGTCTCGCGAAGTGGTTTGCTTGAAATTGTCGCGGCATCATCGTCACTCATCAGGATCATAGTCTTTACCTCGCCGATCGCGCAGCCCATGCTAAGAGCTTGAGAAAGAGAACGCGAGAATATTTAGTCCAGAGAGGACAGCACATGCCCTGTTCCGTCTTTCGCTGCACCTTGTACAGTGCTGACGAAGACGGCATGGTCACTTCAGCCACCGTCACGTGTCTCTCATTCACTGTAACCTCTTGCGTTGTTTATGTTGCTTTCCGAAAGAAACCCCGACATGCACATTCGTCGCTACAGCATTCGCAAAGCATCGTTTCTTACCATGTATAGTTCTACTATACTCTACGACCTGCGTTATTTCTTCCTAACATGCAGATTGTTTAACAGTCAAAGGAAAAATTGGCAGTTCCCACGTACAGTGGGAATCGATGATATGCAAAGCACAAAGAAGAATTGTAGATATGTCACTTTAAAATCAGCACAACGTTACGGGGTGGAGGTAAATGATGCCGTAAATGACTTATGTGTCATGATTATCGTGTTTGAATGTGTCGTTTACCTTCGTAATCTATTCACATCACGTGATACCAAATTTAGTATATTTGGAGCTAGCGAAACGGCCGCGAGCCCGCTATGGGCGTGGTATGTTGCTATGTTCTTGCAGGACACGTGTACGTGTCACGATTATCATGTTTGCACCACCAGTGGTATAACTTCGTCATCCATTGACGTCACGTAACACCAAATTTGGTATATGTGGAGCTAGCGAAACCACGTCGGGAGCATCATGAAGTACCCAATATATTCCAACGTGATGTTGACGCAGGCGCACGCTGGGCACAGCGACGCTACTTTAGCACAACGCGTGCACTCTGTAGTCTGACGCCAGGCGCGACCAGAGTCCGCCGGCGCGGCCCGATGGCAACCGGCTCGAAAGGCTACATGCTGCTTTTGGCGCCGATGCGTTACCCAAACACTTCGTCTCCCTCTTCACGTGACGGAGGGACGCCGGACGAGCTGAAACGCGCATGCGTCAAAGCAACGCTGCGCGGCGCGCGTCTGCCAGTATATGGCCGGACCGGCACCTGGCGTGGCAACGCCGGCGAGCACACGCACGGCGTCACGTCGAAATGTATTGGCGCCTTCACTGTGGCATGTAGTCGCGTTCTCACATGGCACGCATCTCATGATTAACCTGTTTGCACCAGTCACAAATCTTCGTCATTCATTGGCGTGACCTAATACCAACTTTGGCATATGTGAAGCTAGCGAAACGGCCGTGAGCGCATTATCATTGTGGCATGTAGTCACGTTGTTACATGACACGCATGTCGTGATTATCACGTTTGGATGTGTCATTTACCTATGTCGTCCGTTCGCGTCACGTAGTACCTAGTTTAGTACATGTGAAGCTGGCGAAATGGCCGCGAGCGCATCATGAGCGTAGCATGTAGTCATGTTGTTACATGACACGCATCTCATGTTTATCATGTTTGCACCAGTATCATACCTTCGTCATTCATTTACTTCTCGTAATTTCAAACTTGGTCTAAGTGAAGCTAGCAAAAAGGCCGCCAGAGCGTCATGAGCGTGGCATGTGGTCATGTGGTTACATGACACACATCTCATGATTATCATGTTCGCACCAGTCACATACCGTCGTCATCCATTCGCGTACTCTAATACCAAATTTGGTGTAAATGACGCTAGCGAAATGGCCGTGAGCACATCTTGGGCGTGGCATTTTAGTCATGTTGTTACATGACACGCATGTCATGATTTTCATCTTAGGGTCTGTCACTTGTGTTCGCCTTGCAATCATGCCATACCATACCAGTCTTGCAACATGCCATGTGGACGAAACCACCGCAAGAGCTGCAGGACCATGAAATGTAAATCATCACATACATGTCATGACTTTCATGGTATGACTAGTCAAATATGTTCTTCATACAGTCATGTTATGCTATACCAAGTTTGGTAATAATGATATGTGGTGTTTAACGTCCCAAAACCACCATATGATTGTGAGAGACGCCGTAGTGGAGGGCTCCGAGAATTTTGACCACCTGGGGTTCTTTAACTTGCACCCAAATCTGAGCACACGGGCTTACAACATTTCCGCCTCCATCGTAAATGCAGCCGCCGCAGCCGGGATTCGAGCCCGCGCCCTGCGGGTCAGCAGCCGAGTACCTTAGCCACTAGACCACCGCAGTGGGGCACCAAGTTTGGTATCGATATCACTATTGAAACGGCCAGGAGAGCTAAAATTCGTAGGCGGATAGATAGATAGATAGATAGATAGATAGATAGATAGATAGATAGATAGATAGATAGATAGATAGATAGATAGATAGATAGATAGATAGATAGATAGATAGATAGATAGATAGATAAATAGATAGATAGATAGATAGATAGATAGATAGATAGATAGATAGATAGATAGATAGATAGATAGATAGATAGATAGATAGATAGATAGATAGATAGATAGATAGATAGATAGATAGATAGATAGATAGATAGATAGATAGATAGATAGATAGATAGATAGATAGATAGATAGATAGATAGATAGATAGATAGATAGATACGCTCAAAGTCGCCGTACTCGCATAGAAATGCTTCGCATTCAAAAGGCTTTTGAATGAACCGAATCCGATAGATGGGATTCAATTCATTACTTCCGGCGGTTATTTCCTTTGGAGCTACAGCACTTGATTTTAGACACAGGAGTGTTTGGGATGCCATATGCGATTTCCTACGCGAGAAGAAACGAATGGAATTGTAAGGTTATGTAAGTGAAACTTATTCTTCAACGACGTTACGCTTTCTCCGTTAATCATGCTAATTAGTTATTTACAAAATCATTTATTGCTAAATATTCCGAGATTTATAGACAAAATCATTTAATAACAAGGCACCGCCCATTTTATGCCCTATCCCTCATGGTGCCTTGCACCAGTTAATAAGGATCAACCAACCAACTGACGTCCTAGCTTGATCATATCGAGTGCGCATATGCTGCTGGGCGGCTACTTGTGTTTACGGTAAAATGCTACGTAATTCAGTTCGGCTCTTTACTGATGAACTCATCAACTCGGGAAAGCCCTAATTGACCTCGCATTGCATTCCTCAAAACTGCGAATGGTACACGGCGAGGTAAAATTTCTTGCATGTCTTTGTTTCCTCACCAGCTCTATGGCAGCAAGAACATCACGCAAGATCATCACACCTGCAGAGGGTGTCTCAGACCAATTCAAGCACGCATCGGCAGAATGCGAGACGGCAGAGTAAATGGGAACTAAACATTTTTAGGTCCCACAGCCGTGATCCACTCATTTCGCTGCCCAATAAAGCAGGGACAAGTCGAGAAACTCTGTAACTTCGTTCCCGCAGGACACGGCGTGTACCTGTTGGTAAAAACGACTACGCAGCAGTTCATGATTCGGATAAACTACGTGCTAGTGAACGTTGGGGGAGTGTTTCGTTCTGTTCGGGCTCTCAACGTTTGTCTTCTCTGACGGCCGCGCGGCAGCGTGCCCGTCTCAGTGCATGGAGTCTATGCACTGAGACGGGCACGCTCAGTGCATAGACTCCATGCACTGAGACTTTGAGGATTTGGCCAGTCGCAGTCTGCACTGAGGGCAGCTACACCTGCACGTCGACTCCAGACGAACGGTTCTCGCTACACCGAATGCGCCACACCACCCAGGTACCAGGTATTAGCCGCCAGTGTTGTACTCGTTACCGAAAAAAAAGCAACCGAATAGGGTACCAGACACTCTGGCACACTTGCTCCTGGAATACCAGTGCCATGCAAACCACGACGTGCAAATGGAGCGGGGCCAAGCCCCAAAAATAAACGACGACCACCTAATGGAAAAGTGGAAGGCCAAGCTCGTCCTCAGAGAGCTGGAAGACCAGCGACAACTCGTCGCCAGGGCCAAGAGGGCAGTCAAAGCCACAGGGTTCCTAGACTAGGAAACCCTCCCACCTTAGGGTAACACCAAGCCTCGCTCCGAACACTGTTTTCTAAATAAACGTTTATTTCTCTTCTCTCTCTAGGGTACTCGTTACTCCAACAAAAAGAAAAGGAACGCGTTACCACACTACGTTACCTACAAAAAAAGGCAACTCGTTACCATTACCGTTACGGAAAAAAAGTAACTGGCGTCATCCCTGCCATTACTACATAACAGTCAACTTTATTCAATATGTCTTTGTTACAGGAACTCACAATTAGATTTTTGTATGTCGAATTTATGTTTCATGTAAAGCTTCTAACCCAAGAAAGAATTATAGTTAATATGCTCATTTGACGAGTATTAATTGTACAGGTACACCAAATCTTAGAAATGTTATAGTGGCTTAAAGCTGCTTCTTACATGCGGTGGCTTGTGACTGTGGCACATGGGGAAGTCATTTTTCGCAATGCGACGTTATACACAATATCAGATGCAATCATCCATAATAGCCACAAGGAAAGCATCATTCGAAACTCTCAAGAAGTTTGCAGTAATCCATTTTTTCTGAGTCCGGACAGCCCCTCCAGTTCATATCGTCGAAATCAAAACTAGTGGTCTCTGAAAGTGCCAGCCCACGCTCCAGTACGTAATCGTGGAGTCCTGCATTTGCGTTTTTTTTTCCTGGGGGGGGGGGGGGAGCGAGAAATGGAGCTTTTTTTAAATACATAGTTTTGTATTTGAAGAAAGTAAAATAAAATCATTCACATTTAGACATTCTTCAAAAATAGCTTGCTTTGCTTTACAAATTTCAAACAATGTTTTTTTTTCACTCTTCGTTGCATATATTTCACGCACAATATGTCGTCTTTTTAACGGTAAAATTTGTATGTTACATCTCTATGAACTTTCAGGAGTGACTGGTGATGAGAATAGTCCCTTCATGTTGAATATGTTCGAGATTTTTTTAATATGGTCGAGGAACCACTTCAGATATCAGGAAAGAACCGTCACTTGGCGTTGCGGGAATGTGAAAATCATGGTTCAAGTGCTTCCGATACAAGAGCAAAAATCCAAACAAACAGTCTTCGGGCTCGCGAGGAGAAAGCCTGCTCAAATCAGTGGTTGGCGTGTTGGCAAGATTGCATCCTATTTTTTTTTTTTACATGTGATCGTTTTTTTTTATCTTTTTGTCTCTTTCTTGGTCTTTATACGTGGTGTTACATACTGCCTGCCCTGTCCAGATTTCCCAGATGATGCAGTCTGAACACGCAAAGCCGGAAAGGAAAATGATGCACTATATATACAATGTCAAAATGGTGCGAGCCCACGAAAATCAACGCATATCTTCTACGCTGTCATTCTCAGAGACGCATTTTCGATGCGACAAGCGAAAGTCGATTGCCTTTCCCCAACTTTTCAAGAGAGACATTTTTTGTCCGCAGGATATCCCCTGGTGAATCATAAAATTTCGAAAGAATGGCACCTAAATGGCGTCACTCTTTCGTCTTTTACCCAGCTTACAATTTGTGGTTGCAGGGAAAGATAGATGTGATGTAGTAACTTGAAAAATGCGAGTGTAACAGACGACAGTGCCGCATCACCTAGAAAATGACGAAAATAAAGGGGCATTGAAGGTCGCCCTTTGAATAAAGAAGAGAAGGTGCTCGCACGTAAAATGGGAAAAGAATGGCCCCTGAAAGGCGCCACACTAGCAGCACTTCTCTTTTACGTTCTTCGCGTTTTTTCTGCAAAGCTCTGAACCCTTCAGCTAACGCAAATGTCGAAGAACTCCCCTGGCAGGGGATTTTCCCCTTGGTCAGCATCTCTCCCATCCAATGACCTACCTTTGTATTTTTTTTTTCTTACGCAGCAGTCACAAGTATCCCGGTGGCCTTGATTTCTTCCAGCGGAGGTTCTATTTGTCCGAACAACCCTCAGGCCATCCAGGAACCTCTTCATGCTACCACTCCTTTATACCAGACGATATCGGATGTTAGACAGTTCGGCCGAGGAGTCATTGTGGGCAGGTCACCAGACCAGGCCTGTGTTGCTGATTTACTCGGATGCACTACGTTCGCAAAAACTCCGGTGAGTGTATTCATTCCTGCCCACCTCGCCTGCACCAAGGGAATCGTAAGAGGTGTCGATGCAAGTTTAACTCAACAACACCAGAGAAGTTATCGACAGCTGGCGTCATTGCGGTCTACCGCTGTAGTGGAGTATTTGACAAGACCCGGATGCCTACTGAGTCAGTCATTGCCACTTTTGCGGGTTCAACATGCCCTTCAGAGATTAAGGTATGGCCACTGGTATTTAGAGTGGATCAACTAGCACCGTGTCCACCTCACTGTCGAAATTTCTGGCAATTTGGTCACAGTGTAGGCGGACCTAAATCAGCCCCACGATGCTGCAAAATGTGGGGAAAACCATGTCCAAATATTTGCACCTCCTAAGAAGAGCGATGTTGTCTGTGTAGTGGGGATCACGCCGCTGATTATTCCAACTGTTCAGCTCGTGCCCAAGAAATACATATTCTGGAAATAATAAATAAAAAGTGATGCTCCGGGAGATAAGCGACAATCACTGTAAAACAAAGGGCATTTGGATATGCAGGAGTTGCTGCTAAACATAATGTCATCCCAGATCAATTTCTCACGGCAATCATTGAAGCAGCTGTGCAAAAGTCAGTAGCGAAGGCAATGGACCAGCTCTTAGCAAACCTGGGAGAGAGTATTTCACAGGTTATTTCGGAAAAAATTCATTCCGTTATTCAGTGTGTTGGTCGGGGTGTTGTATCCTTGAATCCGAAACCAACACAAGTGTTCTGATAAATTTGACGGTGGTTTTTTGTATGTGCGTTTATGTATTTTGCTACGAATTCCTTTGTACTGATTGTTTTTTGTTCACCCCCTACGTATTTCCTATATGGCGATGTAGGTACTCTGTAAATAAATTAATTAACTAACGAGGAAAGACGTCATATGCCCATCCTCGAGTGTGAAATTGCGTCAACGAGCTCATCTTCTACTCCTATTTCTTAAAACCAGCCCATCCACTATATGGAAACGATAGACGCAGAACATACTGCTAGGGCTCAAAAGAGAGCAATGTCACCCGCTGGCGAGGACACCCTCTCTTCTTCAAAATAAATGTATTTTTATTTTTTATTTACAAGTACCCTACAGGCTCCTCGGGCAGCATTAAGTAAGGGGACCAGCACAAATATCAAAGAAAAGTCAGCCAAATACAATTCTAAAAGAAAGTATACTTACTAGTCTGAGAAGGCACTTTCGACTGCTGCAATCTCTTCATAGGATCATTGAAAATACTTCAGTAGAACTGCCGTTCCATTTTCGGAGCTTCCATAGACTTAATTTGTCTTGTAAATCAATTCAATCCAGATATAATATTACTATAAGAAACTTGGTTAACTAGGAAAAAATATTTCATTTAATATCTTAGAGGTGCTTACGATTGGACCGACCTACTAGAGGCGGAGGTCTAATCACATTTATTTCAGGTAAAATATGAGATAAGGCGAAAATATTTTTTCAAGTTATGGATCCAGACTGTGAAACTTTAACTGTTGAGCTAGCCCTTCCCGGATGTTTTCTGATATATATTATAAACACTTACTTCCCTAACGGTGTTCAGCGTGCTAGCCATCTTGACAGGGCTCTCAATATTTGCGGGCGTGATATACTGATTTCTGGGGACTTCAATTCAGATCATATTTCCTGGTGTTCAAAAACAGATTTTTGTTGTGACTGGCTATGGAACTGCTCATTTGACAAAAACTTCTCTTGCAAAAACTCTGGCACCTACACATTTGCGAGAGGTCTAACCTGTTCTACAATTGATCTCACATTCTCTAGCAGTAGTCTCTCTGTATCTTCCTGGTCGACCATTGATAGTGCTACTTAGAGTGTCCATCTTCCTTTCATTTTTGATATTGTTTGCCCAGTAACATTCACTGTTGAAAAATCTGAATGAAATGGAATGAAAAAACTTTATTTCAGTCCTGCAGGACGCGCTTAGCGCGTAGCGGGCGTCTCCCACGTAGGGAAATCTGATACATTTATAAATTACAGCATATTCAAGAATTACTTAGTGCCAACTATTTCTTCACTATCTGATGCTTCTGATGAAGAAAACTCAAAGCGAATATGTGATGTTTTTGAAACTTCTAAAAAAGTTTGGAATTTATTGTTCAATCAAAAAAAGATCATTCGTTCAGCATTTGGTGGAATTCGGATTGTTCACGAGATTAAAAGATAAGAAAAGCAGCCTGGAAAAGCTTACTACATAACCGGAGTCCAAAACATTGGAGCGACTATAAATTTTACCGAACTATATTCAAACACACAGTAACTAAGCAAAAGAAGCGTACGACACCAAACACCACAATTTTTTATCAAAAACCAAAAAGTAAGAGCGCGCTTTTCAAATTTCTCTGTAGTAGAAAAATTCTTCCTAGTCCGAACATAGATTCATCAGTTTTAACTGACGAAGAAATCAAACAAATGCTAAACAATATAGCGAATGGTCTAGAAAACAGATTCTAATCTCTCTATCTTCTTACACTAAATGTGTAACACAGAGTGATGATATCTGTGAGGTATCAATGCACGGATGAGCTGGACACGGTTATGCAAGAGCTTCCAAAGCCTGGTCCAGGTGGTGACGGAATCACTTCAGAAATGTTAAAAATCCTTTTCAATGAGGCTTCTGATATTTTATTAACTATAGTTAACCATTCTATGAAATGCTCATGGATTCATTACAGTTGAAAAACTGTTAAAAGAATTCCAGTTCTTAAAAAAACTGCGCAGGATACACCCTGGACAATATTAGACCTATTGCGCTTACTTCTGATTTGGTTAAATTAGTAGAAAGAATTGTGCTGTGGTCTCATTAAATTAGTAGAAGACAAAAAAATTCTGAGCCCCTTCCAAATTGGCTTTAGACCTGGATGCTCTATTTGGCATGTCCATGTGGACTTGGAGAGCCGAATTAAACTCAACTGGCGCGCCATCACAGTCATGTAGCAAGCAGCTCTGGTAACATGGGACATCTCGAAAGTCTACGATAGTGTAGAATATAAAATAATATTGTATCGATTAAAATATCATGGCATATCTAACTACAACTACATGGGGAGGTGGTTTAGTAAATATTTAAGTGGAAGGGTGTTTTATTGCTCAGCAAAAGGTCATTCCTCAAATGTACATTCACAGTCACGAGGAGTTCCAAAGGGAGCAGTTACTTCGCCTCTTCTTTTTAAAATATTACTAAGCACCATTCCCAGCCATGGAGGAGTATACACATATGTATATGCAGACGACATAGCCTTTTTCGCTTCAGATACGAATATGCATTCAATGTATACTCGCTTACAATAGTATTTGTGTGCCAAGTCTTAATGTTGAAAAAGTGAAATTATTGTTTTCTCTTTGGATAACCTAGTTATTAGCATATTATCTTGCAACCTGCTTAATATACCACAAAAGGACTCAGTAAAGTATCTGGGAGTTATTTATGATAGCAAGCTCTTTTGTCATTCATACATTGACTACATAGCCAAGAAAGGAGTACGGGCGCTAAGAGTCATACGAGGGCTATGCAGCAGTCGATCGGGGATGCGGAGAGATTCACTAATTAGTATATACAAAATATACGCCCAGTTTTGGAATTTAGTTGTGCTTTATGTTCGGGCGCTCCAGCTTATAGAGTGCGTCCACTGGTACTCCTGGAAAGAGAGGCCCTAAGGTTATGTTTGAATTACCAAAATTTGTTGCCAATAATGTCCTGTACTTAGAAGCAAATTTGCTCTCTCTTTTGTGCAGATTTAGAATACTAACGTTGAAAACATTTTTGAAGTTTTATGAGTACCCTCTAAAACTAAGTATTAATTTTATGCTTCAGCCAGCGTTATTTTTTTTATCTTATTGGCCTATAAGTTTCAGACTCCACAGGTGGGACACGTACAATCACTCGTTGGTCCATTAGATGTTAAACTGTATGAAATCCCTTCCATTATCAAAGCAAGGCACAATCTCGAAATCATGTTTGACGATATATATCCAAATCATGCAAAAAATTTGTCGACACATTTGGTAAATGGTCTTCTGCAACAGAAGAAATAAATATAATAAATATCGTAGCTACAGATGCCTCTCAATCTGAAGAGAAATCTGGCATTGGCATTTTCTCCGAAACCTTCAACTGGCCATTTTCACTAAGATTACCCGATTTCTTGTCAGTATTTTCGGCAGAATTTATGGCGGTGATTATGGCATTAGGAAGCTCAGCCCGCCAGCCTCAAGTGTGGTCATTGTTACCGATTTCTTATTTTCGTGTTCTGCACTCGCCTCCAATAGTGACTCGTTTGTACCACGCACTTTTAATGTTTTCGTCCCAACTCATACAACTTCAATCCGATTAATCTGGGTTCCGGGACACAAGTGAATAAAAATGAATGAAGTGGCGGACGCTCTGGCGAAAGCTGCTCTCAGTTGTCCTGAACTTTCAATTATTCCCACATCAGCACTCATAATACGCGACATATTTTGAAGGCGTGCCATAACTGCAAACTCTGGTAAAACTTTATTCACTCACATAAACGAATATCAACACCTTTTTTTCCCTTGGCGTAGGAAGGTCTGGTCAACACACAAAGAAGTTATTTTTACGGAAATACACGGCAGAGTGCCAAAACTAAATTACTACATTCATAGAATGTCTGGCTCCTTCCCCTCTTTGCTCATTATGTAACAAGGATGAAACAATGGAGCATTATTTTTTATCGTGTACTCGCTTCAAGTCAATGAGTAAAAACATTCTTAAAGCTGCTTTTATTCTGATTAGCTTGGATTTCATTATTTCTAATATTCTCCTCTTGAGAGCCTCCCCATTAGGTCATTGTCACCGGAATATCTGTTCTGCTGTACAAGGATTCTTAATCGAATCAAGGCGGTTTTTGATTGCAAATCTGTAAATTAGTAAAACTTGATTTCTTCTAACCTTTTCTTTAAATTTGTTAGATGCAAAAGTAATATGGGATCCACTATCTAAATAATCGTTTCTTGGCCCATCCCCCAGAGTGCGTGAGAGCCGTTCGTTTAGGCCATCATCATCATCATCACCACCACCATTAACAAAACTGAGCTGTTGGTACGCTGACAAGACGACGTAAAATAGCCTAGGCCGAACCCGCAACTAAAGACGCACGAGGTTCAGAAGGCCAGTTTGCACGTCACCTACAGGCGTGCACGTCACCTACAGAGAGTAATAACCGATAGCGCGCGAGCTATCCTGACGCTGGCGTCCTCCTCGCACTCTTTTTTTCTTCTTTCGTGCGATGCGGGGCCAGCAATTCCAAATACGCGGCCGGGTTCCCGTCCTCGAGCCGTTAATGTCCTAGGGTCACGGCGTGTCGGCGTTCTGGGTGAGGGATCCTGCGGACATCTCGGGCACGGCGAGCGTCCTCGGAACCATGACCTACTACACTCCTGACCTGCCCAGAGAGCACCTCTTCCAGCGCCCACGTTCTAGTTCATACCTTCTGCCGCTAGGGCCGTCACCTACGAGCGGCGTGGCGCTAGGCAGCACCTGTTCGCTGACGTCACCTTCACTCTTTGTAGTCAAATTTTAACCAACAAAGCACTCGTAGTGCGAATTTATGATCCACAATTTAGAAATATCCAGAAATAATAATACTAAAAGACATTCAGAATTTTTTTTGCAATAAAATGCACGCGACAACGCATAGGCTGTCCAAAATCATGTAAATCCACGGGTTTCCACGTTTGTCAACCAGTGTGCTATAAATTCTTAAGCGCACTGAACAGCTTACTTGACCAGCAATGTATGGGAAGAAATAGTCACATATATGCCGACAGTTCACCACAGAAAGCAGGCATTCTTATACCAGCGCCTACAAAACAACCGTAAAGAAGCAGACGAACAGGTTATAGGTAGCGCCACCTACGGCGAGCGATTGAACGAGAGCGGGGACACGCGCTCCCATAGGAACCCCGCTATCTGAACAGGTCAGGAGTGTAGTAGGTCATGCTCGGAACACTAAAGCTGCAGACCACGTCCAGAGTGAGCCGACGTCGCTGACAGTGTGCGGCTAGGCCTAGGCCTGGCAATGCCTTCTGTAGCGAGACGCTGACCTGTGCACGCAAGCGACGACTGCATCTCAGCACCCAATGGGTCCCACTTCAAGGCACTGGGCTACGCACCGACTTGAGACTGTTTACTCTTTTTCCTATGGGTGTAAACCGCGTGCGTGCACGGCGTCTAGTACTGTATTTGCAACGGGTGTTTCTCGTCCTATATAACTTCGTCTTGTTTTCCACACTATCTCAATCTTCCTCGCGTCACACGCCTTGTTACGAAATGAACCTAACCACCACAATAGTGTACACTTTTTCTTCTATTTGTTGTGACAATTTCGTACTTCTCTAAAGACGATAATCAAGGAAAGATCTTCGCACTGGTCGTACAAATAAACTAAGCATAGCACACGACCGTGAGCAAACCATCAGTGAGCAAAAGTGCGCAGAAGGGCGTTTTCATAGCTTTCGCCTGTGTAACCAAATGTTTAAATTTAATTAGTATCAACTGTTTGAGGCCAGGTAGTCGCCATGTCTCTTGATAAGGGCAGATCACAAAGGGGAGCGCCAACAATACACAGGCAGCGCCATAAGCATGGAAGTGTGCGAACCTTGTGATATACAATGCATGGGTATCCTATGAACATCCTATATGGGGGTTGCGCCAGTGCACTAAGTAGATTGCTTATTATTATTTTTTTAATTCTCGAAAGAGTGTCGGGAAGTGCTCCTCTCCGTCTTTTGATACGCAGCATTGTGCAGATTGGTGTGCTGTACAGATAGATTGAAACAAGACGATTGGGGGCTGCGTAACGCACATATACTTTCGTTTCCACCGTCTTTAGTGTGCGCCATAATGGCGTAATTTAGACTCGAGTGCGTAGATCAGAGCCAGCATTATATTTTGATTTCATATTCATCGCGACATGACCCGATTACCTCGAGCGATGGCACATACCGGTCGTTGTAGTACAAAAAAAATTGATATCCCATTTCGAAACGCACTGTACGTCTCAAAAAGCTTACAGTAAAACAACGCGCGCATCACTTGCGAGTCTCTACAGAGTAAGCACAGTAACATGATAACAGTCAATGAAGTGAACCAGCTCGAGTGCGTCACACATTCTTTTGGTGCGGGATGGCCATTTGTCATGATTGTTTTATTCCATGTAAGCGCATACACAGTTTATAGTGCAATAATAACCATGTACACGCATGCGTACTCTATTGGCACGAGAAGTTTAGTTGACATTTTTCATCATCTTTTCCACAGTTGTCCCAGTCGAACAGTCGATGTTCCTTGTGGGGAACAGCCATCATTCCACGTTGTCGAAGAGCAGTGGGTCAGCACAGAAATCTTCGCCAGCAAAATACAAGTCGGAAAAGGCTGTTGGTACAACGTGACCTGATTGAACAAATACGATCGCGTATGCATGTACACGTAAGAAGCGCTAGTTTTATACACATATGAACAAAGGAGAAAATCGTGAGGACGCATAACAGCGTGCGCAGCATAAACATCCATAGGTCCACGTTCCCGTCAAGTAAATCTTGATCCACATAGTCCTCCTCCCTGCATATCATAGGGTTTTATTAGATACTTCAACAAAACCACCCGACTCTGTACACTTACTTAGCCTAAGAACTACACAAATAAAAAGACGCTCCAGCGAGGTGTAAAAAAATGGTTGATCCCTTCATCATAGGAATCGATTTAAGTGAACCATGATTGTTTGTTGGACATTCATGTATGAGAGCTTGCACAATGTCTATTGTTGTTTGACAGCTACAGCACGGTTTGACGTTGATGCACTCTCGGTGGCGCCTGGTGGCACATCTCCATCACGATGACTAAGGCCAGAAGATCATGATTTCATCTTTGTGGTCGTTGAGGGATACAGCGTATGCTGAATCTTGTGCAAGAATACCGTCAACAGGAACATAACACAGGTACTTTACATGCACTAATTCAAAGCTTCTCTACTTCAGGAGAGAAATGCCAAGGTGTCCGCACCCCAGTAATAAGGTTACCCACACTTGTGCTCACGCATATACACCACACAACGCTTACGGAACTCGAAAGGCAAAGTTTGTATCTTAGCCGGGAACGCAAGAAGGTGTTCCGCTTCCCACTGGCGTGACTCTCTGTGCACCGAAATCTTCAGCGATCCCAGACGTTGACACCGCCACCCGCCGACCGAAGTCACTGTGAAAGAGAGAAGCTCTGAAAAATATAGAGTGCATAGGTGAAGCCTCATGAATGAGCGTCGGTGGCGCATGGGTGTGGCACACGGCACTTATAGTCCCAGACCGAGAGGTGGTGGGTTCGACTGCTAGGTCGCCCACGAGCAGTGCTCGTTTTGCACCCCCTTGGACACCCATGAGGTCATCCGAATCAACAAACCTTTTCTTCTGGTGTTAATTTGTCACCTGTTTCTGTGCGTTTTGCGCCCCACTGCGATGGTCTAGTGGCTAAGGTACTCGGCTGCTGATCCGTAGGTCGCGGGGTTGAATCCCGGCTGCGGCGGCTGCATTTCCGAAGGAGGCGGAGATGTTGTACGGCCGTGTGCTAAGATTTGGGTGCCCATTAAAGAACCCCAAGTGGTCGAAATTTCCGGAGCCCTCCACTACGGCGTCTCTCATAATCATATGGTGGTTTCGGGACGTTAAACCCCACATATCAATCAATGTGTGCGTTTTACCGATGTCACATCCGCCACGCAAATGATAGTGAAGTCTTGGTGGAGCCCGGCATAAAACAAAGTCTTATTGAAGGGATACTGGCACCATTTTTTTGAAGGTGAGTTTACTCTGCCCTGTAAATCTTCTGTGTACACGTTTCGTATGTCCACTGGAAGGAGCCGCCAGATTTAGGTGAGCGCCATCTAACACGCTGGTGGGACGAAACAACAATCTAGGGCTGCGCGTATACTTGAGCCGGCGCGTTATCCGCTGGTGCCAGACCCTGTCAAAGCCTGTGCTCGCCAATTTCTATTAGCTTAGACTGTTGTGTGATATCCTCGTTGCCACTCACCGAAGTGTCGCTGTCTGAACCATTCAGCGGCGTGGATTCGCGCTAACGACGTAAAGACCAGACTACACGCATCCGTTGCAGCACGTCAGTGTGTGGTTTTCTGACGCGGCGCCGCGACCTCTCATAGAGGTGTGGGAGGGGGGGGGGGGGGGGGCTCTAGTGCCCATTGAGAACTGTTGGGGGTGTAGAGCACCGCCTCTGTCGACAGGGTCACTCTCGGTTGCACACTGCCAAACAATCAAATGAGGTGGAGTATCACTTCTACACTGCAATACGTGAATATGATGAAATTTGTTCTCGTTTTTAGGAGCGAAACTCATTAGGCCCGCCGTCGCCGTCGAAGCTCCCTGCGCCGGGCAAGCGCGCCGAGCAATACAGGTGCGCGCTCTCGTTGCAGCAGGAGCGCATGCGCGGCGACAGATGGCTCGCGCTGCGCTGTGCGCCCCGCACACCCACTCACTCACTCGTTCCCGCCACCAAGCACAGTAGACGCTCTCGAAATTCGCTCCCCACCCTACCACCTTCACGAAAACCAGAAGCGAGATCAGAAGCATTCTCGCTTGCGTCCCATTTCTGAGAAGCTTTGCGCATCGGTTGTACTCGTACACGGAACTGCTGAAGTTTCTTGTGGTGATTTGTCATCGGTGTCTCACAGCCACGCACTGTAGGTTCCCTGTGCGGCAGGGCACATATACATGCGACGCTGTCATACTTTTCACTGCAGCACTGCAGAGGAAGCTACCACAAAGTAGGGGCTCTGTAGCGTTGGTGCCTTCTGTCATGTTTTTATTTTTATTTTTAATGCAAAACATTTCTTTGCGTACTGTTTGCACTTTTGGCGTCTATGTGCGTATTTATTCCTCTATTTATCTATCTATCTCTATCTAGCCGCTTACGTCTTGGTGCACTAGTGATCATTCCCTTAAAGGGGCCCTGTAACGCATCAAAACATCAGTGCCGACTGCATACCTCGTAGTGGCGCTCGCCAGAACTACTGCGAGCGGAAATGACGCCGGAAGTTTGCCGTCATATGATTTGATAAGTGTAACATTAAATGTGATCACGACATTCCATCAAAATACGGAATACTATTGAATTTCTTTTTTCGTTAACATTATTTCTCACTCAAATCAATACAGAATAAAGCACTCCGACTGTTCCAGCTTCAAAACTGCAAAGCTGGTCACATAATGCGCCGAACGCCATGTGCTGGAGGAAACACGCCGGCGACGCTACGGCCGCTGTTATTTGCAGAAAATAAAACAAAAAAATGGCAGATCCCACGTACAGTAGGAATCGATGATATGTGAAGCACAAATGAGAAATGTTGATATGTCACTTTAAAAATCAGCAAAACGTTACGAGGTTGAGGTAAATGATGCCGTCCATGACTTCCGTGTTTTGATTATTATGTTTGGATGCGTCGTTTACCTTCTGTCATAAACGAGCGCTCAAAAAAAAGCGCACCGCCGAATTCTGGCGACCAAGCGCCAGAGAGAAGCCTCAACGCTAAGGAAAAAAACAAGCATCCAAAGACTCCCCGGGCGCGTCGTCCCTCTCCGCCACGAAAGCGTAGTTTTGCCGACCAACCTCCTTACATCGGCCGCCGAGCAAGCCCTGGAAAGATCTGGAAGGAAAGGGGCGTGGCGATGTCGAGTTGCGTCGCGGGTCGCGGACGGCCTTCGAAACGTCTCGCTCTTTCCCCAGCCTTGGCTGTGCATCGCACCGACGAAACGATTACAATTTTCTGGAATCTAGCGCCAATGATATTTAAGCGAGCAGTGGAGAAGGGAGATCAAGGAGAAGAAGAAAGTGCGCCAGGGTGCGTATGGTGTTCCGCCTTTTCGACGAAGGTTTTGTCCTCAGTGGCAAAGCAGGAGAAGAAGAAAGTTTGCGCCCGTGTGCGTAGACAGGAGAAGAAAGTTTTGCGCAAGTGTGCGCAGGGTCTTTCCGCCGTATCTTATCGGCGAAGGCTTTGTCCTTAGTGATAAAGCAGGTGGTTAAGAAGGTTTCCGCCTGAAGGGTGAACGCTGGTGCTACCAGCAAAAAAATAGTGTGAGACTACCGCCAGAGAGTGAAGACGCGTCCTGCAATAGCAACGCGTGGAAAGCCGACGTGTTAACAGAGAGGTTTGGTGCTTGGAGAGCGACCAATTGAAGACGCGAAGTTTCCTGGAAGAGAAACTTCGGGGGCAGCGGATCGACAATAGCACTGGAATTTGAGTGAGTGATTCTCGGAAGAGTATCATTCTGACGTTTCTTCCAAGGACTTTGGACTGAATAAGTTTTCGAACTCTTTAGTCTTTAAGTGTCTTGGATGTTCGATGGATGTGATTGCATTGTAGCGCGTATTGTTGTTTGTGTTCGTAGTTCCGAGTGTAGCTGATTCTACTGTGTAGTACGCTGTTTGATTGGTAACATATCGTACTCAACTACTGTCGAGTGTGCATATTTGTGTATCGTTTGATCTGCCATATTTGAGAATATCATCATCATCGTCGTCGTCGTCGTCATGATCATCAGCCTGACTACGTCCACTGCAGGACAAAGGCCTGTGCTTGCTGCTGCCAATTTATACCCGCAAACTTCTTATCTAATCTGCCCACCTACCCTTCTGTCTACCCCTAGCTCGCTTGCCTTCTCTGGGAATCCAGTCAGTTACCCTCAATGACCAGTGGTTATCCTGTCTACGCGCTACATGCCCGGCCCATGTCCATTTTCTCTTCTTGACTTCAACTATATGATATCCTTAACCCCCGTTTGTTCCCTAAACCACTCTGCTCTCTTCTTGTCTCTTAAGGTTACACCTACCATTTTTCTTTCCATTGCTCGCTGCGTCATCCTCAATTTAAGCTGAATCCTCTCTGTAAGTCTCCAGGTTTCTGCTCCGTAGCTAAGTACCGGCAAGATACAACTGTTATATACCTTCTTTTTAAGGGATAGTGGCAATCTACCTGTCATAATTTGAGAGTACTTGCCAAATGTGCTCCACCCCATTCTTATTCTTCTAGTTACAACAATCTCGTGGTTCGGCTCCGCGGTTATTACCTGCCCCAAGTAGATGTAGTCTTTTACAACTTGAAGTGCACTATTACCAATCTTGAAGCGCTGCTCTCTTCCGAGGTTGTTGTACATTACATTCGTTTTCTGCAGATTAGTTTTAAGACCCACCTTTCTGCTCTCCTTGTCTGACTCCGTAATCATGAGTTGCAATTCGTCCCCGGCGGCAATGGCGTAGGGGTTAGAACATCCGCCTCACATGCAAAACGTCCGTGGTTCAAATCCCGGTGTCGCGCAGTTCCCAACCGGTTTTAAAAAAAAATCCGCGTGGTGATGGAACTGCATTAAGAGGCCTGGAGTGTGGCCTCACCGGTAACCACCACCGGTAATGCACTCCCTCACCAGAGAAGGATTGGCCACCCTGGTGCAGTATCTGGCCACTACCTCCCACATGCATACGTCAATTGAGAATATAATTTGGTTTTGTTTATCAACTCTCGGCTCTGACTTGTTCTTTAGGCGCTGCCGGCGTCCGCTGGCACGCCAAATAGGACCACTTCTAAATTGTCCGCGCTTTCGTTGTGCACTTCAAGGGGCTGATACTTCGGCCCTTGGAATTAGCCCGGTGATCGCCTCCCTAATTAACAAGACTTGTGACACCTTCTTCATCTATTCACATCCGTCATACCAAATTTAGTATCTGTGGAGATAGTGAAATGGTCGCGAGCACGCTATGAGCATGGCATGTTGTCATGTTCTTACATGACACGCGTGTCAGGATTATCTAGTTGCATCAGTCATATATTTCGTCATCCATTGATGACACGTAACACCAAATTTGGTATATGTGGAGCTAGCAAAACGGCCGCGAGCGTATCATGAAGGGCCCAATATACTCAAATGTAGCGTTGAAGCGCGCGCACGCTGGGCACAGCAACGCTACGTCAGCAAAACGCGAGCACTCTATGGTCTGACGCCACGCGCGACCAGCATCCATCGGCGTGGCCCGAAGGCAACCGGCATGGCATGCGACAGGCTGCATTTCGCGCTGATGCGTTACCCAGACAACACTGCGTCTCCCTCTTTTCATGACTGAGGTACGCCGGACACGCTGAAACGCGCATGCGTCAAAGCAACGCAGTGCCGTGTGCACCTGCGAGTATATGGCAGGACCGGCTCATGGCGTGGAAACGCCGGCGTGACGCGACGAAATGAACGCGGGCGAGCACGCACACCGAATGACGTCTAAATGTATTGGCGCCTTGACTGTGGCATGTAGTCATGTCCTCACATGACATGCATCTCATTATTATCATGTTTGCACCGTCACAAACCTCCGTCATGTCAAAGCAGTTTTGCAACATGCCATACCAAAGTGGTATCATGTCATACCAAAGCACTTTTGCAACATGCCATGTGAACGAAACCAAAGCAAGAGCTGCAAGACCATGATATGTAAATAATTATGACATTCATGACATACATAGCATGATTTTCATGTTATGACTAGTCAAATATGTTCTTCATACAGTCATGTTATGCCATACCAAGTGTGGTATCGATAAAATTGTGGAAACGGCCAGGGGAGCTGAAAGTCGTAGGCGGCTAGATAGATAGATAGATAGA